>JAABKJ010017545.1:8958739-8984938 GCA_011634705.1 Andricus grossulariae | reverse complement strand
TGAAAAATAACCTATTTTGTTGAAAAATCATCCTTTTTGAATGAATTCTACTGTTTTTTTTTATATTAAATTAAAATCTTTTCTGGTTATTATATTAACTATTACATTTTTCATTAACAATTCATCTTTTTTAGTCAGAAAAATTCAACCATGTTGATAAAAGTTGAACAACTTTCTTAAACATACATTTTTTTTAGTGGAAATTTAATCTTTTTTGGTAAAACATATGCCTTTTTTGTTACTTTTTTGCCACATTATTGTTACTTTTCGGTTACTTTTTTGACAGAAGCATGGTCACTATTTTACTATTTTTTTAAGCTTGAGCAGTTCCGAGCCCTGATTTCTACAGAAAAAGATAAATTTTCAAACCAAGAAGATGGAACGTTCAACCAAAAAAAAATGTCAATGATTCAATGAAATTGCTGAATTTTCAAGCCAAACCCCGGAATTTTCAACAAAGAAGTAGACTTTTTAACAAAATTGTTAAATTTTCAACAAAAATTTTATTTTAAACCAAATGATAAAAATTTTTAACAAAGAAGATGAATTCTTAACCAAAAATTAAAATTAACTTTGAACCGAAAATAGTTAGATTTTCTTATTGTATTTTATTAATTCAGTTAGTATTTAAGCGGAAACCCCAGAAAGAGAGGGGAAAGACTGCCATAAATAAATAGGAATTGAAATATTAGGTTAGAAAACTGGAAATTTACTGAAAAAATAAAGTTAATTACACTATTTTTACACTTTTTTCAAATGTTTCAAACTATTTACTCCTGGAACTTATATTTATAAGTTTTGTAACGTTTCCTTTTAATAATTTATTCAAGTATTGAATACATTTGTACCAGAGCTAACGATTTGTTTATGATTTTAGGTCAAGAAGAAGAAGAAGGGAAGGTGTAGGCTGCTTTAAGGTGTTAATCGAAACGGGCCCGACGCAAAGCGGGTGAAATGTGGAGTGAAGCTAGCTGCAGCGAAGCTAGTCGTAATGCCGGAGGCCCCAGCATAAGCTATAATATCTTATAATTATTTTACATAATACAAACAAAAAAGAAAAGCAACAGCCGAAGCAGCAAACTTGTAAAGCGATCTGTTGTTCAAATCCTAAAAACAAAAACAACAAAAAAAAAACAACTCTCGACACGTTGAAGCGGAAACGCGCAAAAGGAAAACGACGTATGTAATATATCGATCACTCAATCGTATTTTTAAACGTGAATAATGCCTCCAGTTTCAAGCGATTTAAGCCCGTCAATGCACGCGGTAAATCTTTATCGCTACAGTGATTTTTTTGTACACTATAGCGTCGCTACCGCGTCTTGAAACTTCTTATTTTAAAAGCAAAATAAAAGAGAGAATTAGGGATGGAAAGCGACACTAAAGAGTCGACTTTCGATTAATCGAATTTGAAAAGTCGATTAGTCAAGGGAAAAGTCGATTTTTTAGACTTTTTTTCTGTGTAAAATCTGTGTGACCTTGAAAGTCGATTGTGAAAAGTCGAGTTTGACGAGAAGAAAGTCGACTTTCGACCAAAGTCGATTTATCGATGAAAAAAAAGTAGACTTTTTTCTGTGTAAAATCTGTGTGACCTTGAAGGTCGATTGTGATGGGTCGAAAGTCGACTTTGCCATTCCTAATTGAAGAAATGGGCGAGAGATTTGGGGGATGATGGAGACTTGCGTTGAGTCTGACGTGGAAATTCGCGGGAGCATCGCTTTTTAGAATCAATGCATCTACAACAAACAAACAAAACAAAAAAATGAAAAAAGCTTACATTAGTGTAAAACTTGCATAAACAGTCTATCAGATGATCTTTTAGATACCAACTAAGCTAAGTGTATTATTATATTATTATTATATTATTACTATTATTGTAATACGAAGACAACTAACACTGTAAAAGCGGCTACATATTTATGGACTCAAAAAGAAAACCCCTTTGTTCCTGGATTGTTCTTTCGTTCACAGAAAAAAAAATTTATTTCGTTCGCGCAAAGCCACTCGCAGTATTTTTGATTTTTCTTCGATTCTGTTTTTTTCGCCTTCAATCGCCGAGCGTACGTTTTGAGAAAGTACTTTTTCTTTCTTTCTTTTTTTTTTACCGCTGCTGCGCCCGACTACTATTTTCTACGAAGACTATGCGAAATGTCAGCATTGAAACTTTTTTACTTTTTCTTATCGCAATCTATCGACTGATTTCTCCGAGTGTGAGCATCACGATTTCTGTCCCCGTAAGCGATTTGTTTTTTATTAAAAAGATGTTGCTTGTTACCGGTAGAATTTTATCGCGGGCCTTCCTCCGCTGCTTCGCGAGAATTGAAAAATCACTGTTGACGAAAATTCTCTCGAGTTTTTTGTGAGGTGTACTTTTACTTCCACTTTTTCGAAATTCACGTCGGTGAATTTTGGAAAAGTGGAAGTGGAAAAAGTTACGTAATCGCTCTCCTATTTTTGAGAATTTTTCGAGGGAAGTTTCTCGCGGAGTCTCTAAAAAGCTTTGAAGTTTTTCCAGCTTTTTAGAGACTTTTTTTTGGAAGCTTTGTGATTTGACTTGGATGGAGGTTTTGATTTTGAAAAGGATTTTCCGAGAAACTTCCTGAAATATTTCACATTCGATAATCTCCGATGACAGACTGTTGTGCTCGTCGAGTCATAT
Organism: Andricus grossulariae; assembly: GCA_011634705.1. Classification (NCBI taxonomy): domain Eukaryota; kingdom Metazoa; phylum Arthropoda; class Insecta; order Hymenoptera; family Cynipidae; genus Andricus; species Andricus grossulariae. The sequence goes on along the minus strand of JAABKJ010017545.1, from coordinate 8,982,279 downwards.
GAATGAAAGCAAAAACTTCATACGCCGTCATGGAAGTTAGCCTATGTAAAAAAATTACAAGTCTTCGGTATCTAAGCAATTTTTCAGAAATATATTGAAAATACAAAATGTGATTTGTAGTTTTTTCAATTTAGGGCTCATCGATAAATTACGTTATTTTTTTTAAATTTAGACCCCCTCTCGCAGGGGGCTTTTTCTATAGTAAGTGTATGTAACTTTAATATGGGTGTAAGTTTTCGTCGTTCCTTCCTTAAAAAAAAAATCTTACGTAATTCATGGATGACCTCTTAGTTTTTAGGTGTCTGGCTAATTTTTTCAGATTCTCAGTTTAATGTGTCGGAAATTTAATGAAATACAAAAAAATGCAGCGTCATGTAATTAATCTCTGTCAAAATAATCAATTGTCTGCTTTTTGATAAATTTAATAAATAATCATTGTTTTTAAATGAAGATTTGACTATATTTTTCACTTTACTTTCGATTTCCATTTTTTAGAAATAAATTCAGTTGGATGTTTTCCAGCTACTCTCTTTAGAATGTAATTTGACTAAATTTAAAAGAGATTTGTGAGAGCCAATTTTCCAATTTATAACTAACAAATTTGATTTTTTTTTTTTAGTAACTAATTAATGAGTGAAGGTCTTATATTAGAAATACTTTTGAGGCTTTATTTTTCAATTTTTTTGTTCGGAATATACGTATGAACAAAGCTTATGACGATTTTTGAAAAATCCAAAGTTTTTTTTTATAAACAAATACATATTTTAGTCATTAAAAATTTGTTACAATAAATAATATGTACGATATTTTATTACCTGATAAAAATGATTAATTCTTTGAACTGTTTCCCGATAAAAAACGAAATCTTTGCCCGGGACGTTTTTGAAATTATCCATGCTGAAATTCAAAAAATCGAAATTTGCTGTTTTTCTTCCCTTATTATTTTTTAGTCTCACTTGGTTTGTTAGAAAAACCTGATTTTGGATTTTAAGATGTAAAAATTGGTTTATCACAGTTTTATATGATCAAAAATTAAAAGAAAGTACGATTTAAATAATCTGAGGTCTTCAGCGAAGTCTATCATTGTAATTGGAAATTTAACTATTTTGTTGAAAGTTCATTTTGTTTTGGCTGAAAATTAATGATTTTCCTGAAAAGTTAACCTAGTCCAGTTGAATCTTGAATTATTTTGTTAAAAAATAGTTTTTTTTTTTTGATGGCAATTAATTTTCTTAACTGAAAATTTAACTACATATATTGAAATATATTCCAGTTGAATATTCCATCATTTTCAGTTTAAAATTAATCTTTTTGGTTGAAAATTAATTTTTTATTCACTGAAAATTTAACTATTCAATTTTCGGTTGAAAATTGATCTTTTCTCGTTGAAAATTCATATATTTTGATAAAAATTCGCCTTTTTTGTTAAAAAATTAATCGTCTTGGTTGAAAATTCAACTATTTCAGTTACAGATTCATCTTATTAGTTGATAATTCATTTCTCGAATTAAAAATTCAACTATTCCATTTGAAGATTCATAATTTTAATTGAAAATCCAACCATTTGGTTAAAATTTCGACTTTCTGGGAGAAAATCAATCTCATTCGATGAAAATTCAACTAAGATTCATAATTTTAGCTGAAAATTCATATTTTTTAATTAAAATTCAACTACTTAGTTGGAAGTTAAACACTTTTGTTAATTTTTTTCCGATTAAAATTCAACTACTACAGTTATATATTCATCATTTTAGTTAAAAATTCATCTCTTAGGTTCAAAATTAATTTTTTTAACTGAAAATTTACTTGTTGGTTGACAATTAATTCTTTTAACTTAAAATTTAACCAATCCAGTTTAATATTCTATCGTTTTAGTTATAAATTCATATCTTTGGTTAAAAATTAATTTTTTAAACTAAAAAGTTATCTTTTCTCCTTGAAAATTCATGTATTTTGATGAAAAATCACCTTTTTTGGTAGAAAATTAATCTTCTTGTTTGAAAATCTACCTTTTTGATTGAAAGTTTAAGTTATTTTAAACATTTATCACTTTGATTCAAAATTGAACTATTTGGTTGAAAATTCGTTTTTCTTTGGTTGGAAATTATTATTTTTTTAATAAAAAATTTAACTTATCCATTTCTGGTTGAAAATTTGTCTTCTTTAGTTATGTGGACCCCGCATAGCGTCCTGATGGCCAATGAAGGTCCATTTTTCAAAAGCCAAGTCTTGCCAGGTGATTGGCTCATGCCAGTCAATTGGCTTGGAAATTTTATAATTCCCAGGATTTATCATATACTTATAATAAATAATAAACTAATTGCTGGTTGAGGTATATAAACATGGAATTGTCTTTCCGAAGACCCTAGCCAGACAACCGATACATTAGATCGACGATATCGGCTGTACAAATTAGGAATGAACTTCTCGGAGGGTGAGTCCCCTTAGAAGGTTATATACAGGCTATATGGGAAACCTTCCTCCGAGAAGTTCATTCTTAATCTGTACAACTGATATTCCCGATGAAATGTATCGGTGATCTTGCTAGGGTCTTCGGAAAGACAATTCCATGATTATATACCTCAATTAGCAATTAGTTTATTACTTGTTTCAAGTATGATGTGATGGATCCCGGATTATATTAAAAGTTTCGAGTCAATTATCTGGCATGACTTGGTTTTTAAAAAAGGACCTCTATACGTCATCGGGAAGCTATGCAGAGCCCACATATCACCCCGATGACTTATAGAGGTCCTTTTTTTAAAAGCCACGTCTTGCCAGGTGATTGTCTCATGCCAGTACATTGGCTCATGCCAGGTGATTGGCTCGGAACTTTAATAATTCCCAGGATTCATCATATCATATTACACTTATAATAAATAATAAACTAATTACTGATTGAGGTATATTAACATGGAAGTGTATTTCTCGAGACCCTAGAAAGACCACCGATACATTAGATCGACAATATCGGCTGTACGCATTAGGAATGAACTTCTCGGAGGCTGACTCCCCTTAGCAGGTTATATACAGACTATACGGGGACTCAGCCTCCGAGAAGTTCATTCCTAATCTGTACAGCCGATATTAACGATCTAATGTATCGGTGGTCTTGCTAGGATCTTCGGAAAGACAATTCCATGATGATATACCTAAACCAGCAATTAGTTTATTATTTATCATAAGTATAATATGATATGAAGAATCCTGAGAATCATTAAAGTTCCCAGATAACAATACGTGCCGGCACGTGATCGGCCCGACGGGCTGGAGACCAACCTGCCTGCTAAATGCACGCGTCAGTACTTCGAACCTCTAAATGTTTATTCTCTGTCAGAATTTCCGAACAAGCTTGTATTGTTCGATAACATGTTTTCTATCATCAAACAAATCAACACGAAAACAATTTCTTTGAGGTGAGGAAGTGAAAAAAAGCTAATTTTGGAATTATCAGTTCGGATTCGGATTCAGCGACACGAAATCCATAGGAAGTCCCTACTCTGATTTAGCGAAATATCAAATTTTGTTCGACAAGGTTTTACGGTATTGTTCTCTGGCATCCCCTCCCCCACCACAAAGTATTGGGCCTAGTGGACCAACAAAGACCATTTCGATGTATTTTTCGCCGCTGAATCCGAATTTGTGGTCGAGATTAAAAAAAAAACACGAGGTTTTTTGTTACATATTTTTCAATGCAAAAATAGCCAAAAAACGATATTCTTTGAGGTTAGAAAAAACCCTGAGGGTGTATGGCGTAATTCTGACCTTGGATTCGGATTCAGCGATCCAACATCCATATGATGTGACTACTCTTGTCCGTCGGAAAATCTACTTTTTTTGTGGGGCTGTGTGATTTCTCTTTCCTTTCTAAGAGTTTTTTCTCGTTCTAGACGACTCAATTCTAAACGCTCTCTGTCTCTTTCTAATCTTTCAATTTCTTTTCTCTTGGCTTCAATTTCCTTTATCTATTATAGTCACTAATTACCTAATGCATTCTCTGTATTGGGAGACAGTAAGCCAATAGCTTGTATGCGTGTTCTAGGGATTGCACCTATCGCTTGCCTTGACTGTACCGCCCCTATTCCAATTCTCTCCTCACCATTTTTAATTCGAAATTTCTATCCCTCATTTCTTCTCTACTTTCGGTTTGTGCCGATTGACAACTCTGTTTTCGTTTTCTAAATTATTTAAATTTGCCTGTGCGTTACCTTCTTTGATTATTATTTCTGGAGTTATACTATTTTCCCTATTGGCACTAATATTTTCTACTGGGTTTGCCATTTTTGGAAGATTTTTTATTTTTCCTAATCTTAGGTTCATTAGGCTTTTCCTATTCTATCTACTTATTCTCTCTTCACGGCCTAGTTCATGGGATCCTATTTGGCTGAGTAAAAATCGGCACGTTCACTCAGGTGAGCGTCTCGGGTTTTCTACTGTGGGGTTGCGTGGGGCCTGATCACGTAGCGGATGTATCCATTGAGGGCGGAAAAGCTTGGGAATGTTTGGGTCACGTCACTCTACTTGTGATTTTGCGCACCACTTTCTGTGAATGACTCCTCTTTATTTTTTCTATCTACCGCATTTTTGACTCTATTTCTTTCTGTTTTTTGCTTATAATTTAATTTTACCGACTCTATTAAGTTTTATTTTTTATTATTCGTTTTTCAGACTACTTTAATTGCGTTTTCTTGGCTTTAGCTGTGAAAATATTTATATAATTTCGTCGTTATTGATCGAATTTACGAGGTCTGCGTTCGCTGAGAAGAAAGCTAATTCAGATAGGCGTTCGTCACTAATTGAGTTTCTTAAATCATTCTTCACCCGTTCTAATACCGAAAAAGAACAATCTGCGGATGCATTGGTAGATAAAATACATACGTAAATGCGAAGTACAATTTCCAGATTAGAATGGACCATCAAGTTTCATAACAATGATCTGTAGGATCGTACTTGCCGAATATTCTTTCAGTTTTTGAACACACAGGTATGACTTAAAATGAACACATTCTTCCGGTAAAACTGCTTTCCTAAATCTTTATGATAAATTTTACCTATATCGTTAGCCTTTTCTCTGATTTCATTATCCGAGAGTGTTTCTAACTGATTTATAAAGCGAAAGCGACCGTTGATCTCTCTGTAGACATCACTTCGTCTCAATAACTCTGCTCCAAGTCTGTCAATAACAGTGAAAAATGTGTTTACTCTCTTGTCTTCTCTTAGAGTAAACACAGTATCATTATTATTGCTTTCATAAAAAATTATTTTTTTATTTCTTAGTCTTTCATTTTCTTCTGGATATTCTGCGCACTGAGTCAATCCTTCTTCCTCTTCATAAAAGTCAAATTTATCTCGTAGACTCGCAACATACAGGGCTAAGTAATCATATTGATCAATTACATCACACAATTCAGTGGTAGTATTTTTTAAAAATTTCTTGGTCGCGTTAATGCGTTCCAAATGATCATTCCAAGATACTGTGAGAATACTGTTTTCGAGTTGGCAAAATTGTAGGTATAAACCAAGAGCTTCTGACCTTACATCTGTTTTTTCCAACGGATCATGCGCTATTTGCAACGCGGTTTCCGCGAAATAATGATACGAATCTTTTAGTGCATGACTAGCATCTGACTTAGATGAATACCGAGTCCCAGAAACGCGTTTTGGTACCAATCTAGCTCCATTTTTTCGAGTTTTTCTGTTAACCTGATCCACCTACGAGTTGAAGCGCTAAGAAATACATATACATGTTGAACGAACATAAAAAAGCTTGCGGCATTTAAACAGCAGTTACCAGTTACCATGATTTTTGTTTTGAAAGAACTTAATAAACCTTTCAACAGACGTACTATTCGCAAGAACATATCTCAAAATAAAAGTTGTTTGATCAGTATGTGATATATCGGGGCTAGAGTCTATGCTGAGCGTATAGAATTTGTTTAGCTCTACTTCTGAAACTACATGAGCTACAAGAATTATCATAAATCAGTTCAATAAATTCATTACAAGTAGTTTTTTAAAAATATGAAACATTGCCTGTACCCTTATTACCAAAATTCTGAATATGTTCTTTAAAAAACAGATCATATTCTGTGATTAGCTATATCAGTCCTAAAAAAATGTAATTGTGTTCTGAATTTAATTTTTAATCACTTCCGCTGTATAGTAATGTACAACATTACGATACTCTACATTGTCGCATAAAAACGCGTAAATGCACCGGAGTCACATCAAATTTTATTTTTATTTTTCATGCATATCGCCCACAAATTTTTTCAAATCCACAAAAACTTATATGCGTTTAAAAAAAATAAATATTCAGAGGTTCCGCAAGTCCCATATAGTTTAACACGTATTTCCCATAAGAAAGCAAGACATTTTTGTAAATTTTATTCAAAATCGCAATATTACGTGTATCGAGTTGGCCCTGAAAACCCTAATACAGAATTAGCCATAGAATACGAATAAGAAATTATTTTTTGAATTTCACCCCCATAAGTCTGTTTTATAGTGTTCCAAATAAACCTTATAAGTGAAAAATTGGGCATTGCGAGTTTTTTGCGCTATTATTTTATTGAGGTTTCTTTGAATAAACATAGTTTCCAATACATATAATATTACTTTATACTGATAATTTGATGTTTAAATAAATCATTTAAACAATCTATTATTGTTAATAGCCATTTTATCTTAGAGTAGAGTCAGAAAGTGGCGGTTTCATCTGAATTTTTCAACTTTTCAGATAGAGCGAGGTAATAATCAACTGAATTCAACAGAAATAATTATTTAAACAATTTATCATTCATAATAATCTTCTCTTATAATAAAGCAAGAAAGTTCCAGTTTTTCCTTAAATTTTCCACTTTTGGTCCACTTTCAAACTATAGTAAGGTAATTTTAAAATGAAGTTAACAAGCATAATTCCTTAAACTGTTTACTTAGAGCGTGGTAATAATTAATTCAATTTAACAAACATAATTTTTTAAACAAATTATTATTGTTTTTAACTATCTTCACCTATAATAATGCTAGATAGTTGCGGTTTTTTCTGAAATTCTAAACTTTCTGTCCACTTTTTACTTAGTGAGATAACAAGTAATGCAATTTAACAAACATAATTTTTTATAAAATAAATTATAGTTTATATCTACTTTCTCTAAGAATAATGGTAAAAGGTGGGGTTTTTTCTGAAATATTCAGCTTTTCTTTGAATGTTTAATTCTCAGTAACTACTTCAAGGAAAAGTTACTTATATAATATGATCCATGTAGAAAATTTGAAGAATATTTCAAATATCTGTATTATTTCAAAAATATATATTTACAAAAAGAAATATTGTTTAAAAAATTATTCTCTCTATTCCTTATTTATTATTTCTTTATAACTAAAAAGGCAAACCAATGCGAAAAATTCAAGAAAGAACCGCAACATTCTAGCAATTATCTAAGAGAAGATAGTTATAAGGAATAATAATTTGTTTAAACGATTATTTTGTGGAGTTTCATTAATTTTTACCTTACCCTAAGTTGAAAAGTTGACAAAAAGTTATATATTTCGGAAAAAACGCAACTTGACAGCATTATTCAAAAAGAGTATTATTAAAAATAAAAATAAATTTGTTAACCGATTATGTTTGTTAAATTGAATTAATTATTTCCTAACTCTAATTATAAAATTCGGAAGAACCGCGACTTTCTAACTCTGTTCTAAGAGAAAATTGCTAAAAACAATAATAAATTATCAAAACAATTTATGTAAAAATCTAATTATCAGCGGAAAGTAGTATTTCACGTATTAGAAACAATTTGTATTTAAAGAACCGCAAAGAAAATCATAACCAGCGCCAGCAAATCGCAAAATCCAATTTTTCACTTATGGGGTTTTTTTGGGACCCTATAAAACAGACTTATGGGGATGATATTAAAATCTTATGGGAAATACATGTTAATCTTCATGGGGTTGGCGGAAACGCCGAATATCTTTTTCTTTCAAATTAATTTATTTTTTTATCGATTCGAACAAATTTGGGGACGATATGCATGAAAAATCGAAAAAACAATTTTCCGATGCATTTTCGAACCACCCAAACGTGGACGCGCGTTCTGCTGAATCTGCGGATTTCTTTTCAGGAACACATGAAAAACTAAAAAAATGTTAACTACTTTTTGTTTGGACTTCTTACTTTGTATCATTAAGCTTATGTTTAAAAAAAAAAAAACGAATTTTCAGCCAATTCACAGCTCCCTTTGGCTTCGTAGCTTTTGAATAGCAAGAAGAGCCAGGGGGGAGGGGAGTTCTTCAGAAGTCCACGCTTGTCCATAAGGGGTTGGGGCGGGAGGTAAAAATGTAGTAGAAAATTGTCCACGTAGTATATGGACGGCTCCTTTAAAGTCACTTGAATTCTCCTAAATTATCATTTGAATTCCCATGAAGCCACTTGAATTCACATGAAGGTGCACGATCGGGATGCCGAGGGTTCTTCGACGCGGACCTGCTCGCTTGCGGCCTGGAGGCCGATCCCTGGTTGAACCGTCTCCGGCCCCCGGTTGATTGCGGGTGTTACCATGGTCGGGGGTTGTCTGGAGCTTACCTTCGATTGCTGGTTTCGGGTCTCTACCTCGTTTTCTTCTTTGATGACTTCCGGGGCTTCTCGGCTCGGGACCCCCAACGGTCGGTAGGAGGGATCTCGCGGTATGTCGGCGTTAGAGGGGAACCGTTCCCTCCGGTCTACTGAGTGGCCCCGGCGCCTTCGAAGTTACTGCACCGTCTCCGAAAGAAATTTGGGGACCTTCTTCCTCATCTTCAAACTGCGAAAAAGGGCCTTCGATAATTAGGTTCGGATCAATCGACCAATAGTGCTTTAAACCTTTTATATGAAGTTTCTCGATAATACCGCACTCATCATAGATTTCGTAAACTACCGGTGATAATACTTTTATAAACCTTAAACGGACCAGCATACTTCGGGGATAACTTTTTCGCGACATAATCTATAGCCGACAACAAAATATGAGTCTTACGTCATAGCATATCACCTACTTCGTAGCGAATATCTCGTCTTCTGCGATTATAATATTTCGCCTGACGATCAGATGTTATATCCAAGTTATGTGCGACTAAGTATCTAAGAGCTGGCAATCGTTCAATTCTTCACACCCATTCCTCTGCTGCTAATGGGACTATATCGGGGACTCCCTCTTCCTGTCTTCTCAACGTTTTTGCCAATCTAGGCTCCCTACCATAGTTTAAGAGCGCTGGCGACACGCGAGTGGAACTGTGCACGGCGGTATTATACGCAATTATATTAAAGCACACATTTTTGTAAGCCTGGAGGTAGAAAATAATCTACTGACGTTAATGACGTCTAAATCCCCCCAACAAAAACTCACAAGTCGATGGGCAAGACTAGACTGTCGTGAATTTCGTTCTCCTCGGCTTTTCCACTTCTCTCCGTCCCGCCAGAATCTTTCGCCGTCAGGTGCTGCCCTCTTTAATTTAGTATCCGGTTTCTGCTCTACGACAGTGGACTGGGTGTCCCTCTGGTAGCGTGCCGGCTCGAATATCTGGCAAGATGGCTAAGCCAGTTTGGTTTGACAGGTGCCGAGCAGAGTATGGCCCGGTACGTCATGAGTTTAAAATAATCCTGAGTGACATGAATTATTTTCGAGCCTGGTAGTATCGGTATACAGACCTATCGTCGATGAACAGTGCACCGGATAGTGGATGTTCTGTTGGTCAGCTGTGCGACGGCATGCACCATCCAACACGTGCCGCGGCACATGTTGGATGGTGCAGAGGTTTTTTTAGCAAGTATGGGATAATGAGGAATACTCCGGTGAATCGAGATAGGACGACAGGTCCCGAGTTACAATGGACCTGCAGGTACCTATTTATCCTAAGATTAAGTTATAAGTAACAAGTGATTTGAATTCTTTCCTGAATACATAAAAAAAGAAATATGTGAACCTAACCTGACTTGGCTCTATTTATACTCATTCAGCGCACCTTCTCACTCACTCCTTATTAATCTAATATGAGCTAGTGTTGGCGATGAGTGACTTCGCGATATTAGATTTTCTCATTAAATGTATTCAATCTTGGAAGTATCCATAACGAGTGGCAGGCCACAACGTTACAGTAGTCAAAAAGTTGTTCTTTTTCAACGTAGGATGACAAATATTGAAGACATTGAGATGAGCTATTTTTATGACATATATGGTGTTCAACCGATTGCTATATATTTGAAAAAAAAAACTCCAAGAGTAAGATTTTTTGTTATTTTATAATAATTATTTAATATTGTCTTTAATATTATATATATATTTATTTATTCAATATATCTTTAAGATTCTACCATTACTTTAAAGCTTAAACAAAGAAGCTTTTTTTGTAATAGCGATCATGCACACATCTTAATTTAAAATTATCTCATTGCAATATTCTAAATACAGTGGAGTCTCACCTATTTCTATCTCCCTTATTTCCTTTCGCCTCTATTTCTCGTCGGCTGTAGACGGTTATTTCCATTTGCGCATTTCCGGCGATTCCCACCACGGTCCCGGTATATTCTCCTCCTTGTAGAATCTATTTTCTCAGTTATGTTCCATTCTTTTGTCGATTCATGACCTTTCAGTTTCACAAAATAAAATATCCTAAATGTCAGGTTGGTACTACTCTAACCTCAAATTTCGGACACTTGAAAAACGCTGATGCATGCATGCAGACTAACAGACCGCGACTTTTTCAACTGCGGAATAAGCCGAGACCGCCTGAACCGTTTTCACTTGGAATGCATCATATTGCGTAATATATGCGACTGACTACTCGCGCATTCGGCCCTTCCGAGGCGAGAGCCGCAACCGTCTCTCGCCCAGCGCGCTGAGCAACTGCATGGGCCAGCAGTTCTAGGAATGTTGAGTGTACTTATTTGTATTATTATTGATAGTATTTATTATTGATTTCAAAACTCCCGCGCTTTTCGGTTGTAAAAGTTGCGTTCAGACGGCGCATCAATACAAGAACGGGGCAGCCAACGAGAGTCGCTGATAAAAATAAATTGCCAAAACGCGCTAAGGGCGGGGCCCCCTCCAGCTTAGAAATAAAAGAATCGCTTCGTTTCGAGGTCAGGAAAAAGGCGAGACTTCACTGTATTTATCATCCTAGGTCGACAAAGAACTACTTTTTGCCTGCGAAACCTGTACATTCCTGTAGATTCTTGTAGTTTTACTTTGTTTTAAATTCTTTTAGGAAATTAAAACTACAATAAAATACAGGTATATACAAAGAGATACAAAAAAAGTAAAGAATTCGCCAGAACAATAGACAAAATTCTTGCCTCGAAGTTCAACGAGTAGACCCTTTAGTTTCTTATATTTCGGAAGCCTGGAACCATTTGGTCCGTGATAATAAGTCACCGTAATTTTTTTAAATTGATATTAGGCAGAATGGTCTCCTGAATTCCAGGGTATGAGAGGTACTTTCGCAAATTCATGGTCGCTCTATAGATATTGTCAATTAAATATTTTTTCATGAATCACGCTGTATCTCCTAAAATTATCGCCATTTCAACAAAATTGTTTTATTGAGTGTTATTGAAATCCATAATTTCTATCCCATGCAATTTTTTGTCTGCCTGATAGTTTTGACAAAAAACGCAACGAAAGAGTATTATAAAAATCAATTTTAATGCATTGTTTGCGCATATTTTGCAAGTTCCTCTTCAAAATTATTTCGTTTACAATAACACGCATAAAATTTCTTTTTCACATTTTTGCATATGACCCGTAGTTTATATAAAAAAACACAAACCAGTTTTGCAACAATGTTTATCTGAACCCGATTGTAGCCGACAATTATTAAAATTTCCAGATCTTGCTTTCTCATTCTGTTAAAGAATCGATACAGGGAAAAAATTTGTCTGCGACTTTTTTTCGTATTTCGTATAATTCATGTAAGAAATAACAAATTAGTTTAAAAGAAAAGAAATTTTTAAATATCAACTGGGATTGTAAATATTAACCGATTTTGTAAAACCTTTTTTTGATTTTCTCGTATGTTACATACCATAATAAAAATTAAATAATTAATTTTATTTGTTTATATGTTGGAGGCTTCCAAGCTGCCCAGCTTTCAATAGATATTTTTAGTGAAAGCTGGTTTAAATTGTTATGGGTGTCGTCGTCCCTCTGTCCCTATCCAGAGTCGTTGTTACCTTAGACGTTACTACTATATTTATTAAAGAAAATTTATTGCTCAACAGTTACTCCTAATGTCAGGAAAAGAATGTAAAAAAAATAAAGCGATTAATATTTGATTTATCTTACTTTTATTGACAAAAACCTGTTATTAGTTGTAACATGATAAGATCATAAAAACAAAAAATCTCGTCTGTTCAGTTAGAAAAATACAAAAATGGTTTGGAACGATACAGAATTAATTTTCGCTTACTCTTCTAGAACTTTTCTTATTTCTACTGCTGTTGCAGGTCAAAAGAGAGAGAGAGAAAAAAAAATAAACGTCTCTCTTTTTTCTACTACCACAAAGTAGGCACTCAAAACTTTACAAATATATAATTAAAAACTAAAGGTTAACAACCACCGCAGGGTCCCACTGGGAGCAACTGTCATCTAAAAAATGACATGAAATTCAGAGAATACAAAAGACTTGGAGAAATTCAAAATAATTTAAGGTGTACTGTAAAGGTTTCAAGAGAATTGTAAAAAATTTCAAAAGAATTCAAAGGAGCAGAAGTTAATTTTAAGAATTCGTTTGAATTCTACAGAATTAGAAATACTCGAAGGAAGTTAAAATAATTCAACTTTTATTCTAAAGGAATAGATATTTTCTAAGAATCTCGTCTCTTAGCTGCCGTGTGAAGTTGCACCATTGATACTCACAACCTCCTGCAAATTTAAAATTACTCTTTAGCGCACACACCCTTATCAGTGACACATGGATTGTCGTCCATCTAACGCATGTTTCCGATTAGGTAATATTTAATTGTTAATTACTCATTAATTAATAACTTTACAACATATTTTTACTATTATTTTTAACTTCATTTTTTATGAGGAATTCAAAAACATAAAAATGTACCTTGAGTACTGGGACACCTTGTATATTTTTTTATATGAAGACCCATAAGACAATTCAAGATAATTTCATGAACAAAATAACAGGTAAAAAAAGATTGGAGTTTTTTGAGAATTTTTTATTAAATGATGTTTTTGACGCGAGACAACCATCTTTTGACAAAAAAATCTCTACATCCCCTAGATTAACATATTTTTTCCCCGAACTCATCGATGCAACACCTTGTAGTTGGTGGGGAGCCTTAAGCGTGTGGGACAAGGGGGTCAAACGGACCTCGGCCTGCATGTGTGTGGATATGGATGAAGGGATTCCTATAAACGGGCTATCCTGGTATGTATGATTGTAGTATGGTAGAAGGGTGAAAGAGACTAGCTAACACGGGCCTTCTGGATCCCTGGGTCGAGGTGGTCCAAAAAATGCTTTTCGAGCTACAGGGCAAGTCTCCTCCCAAAAAGTTTCCATTTTCGGAGAAAAAAATCCCTAACTTTTTTTTCGAAATTTGAATATTAACTCATACTTTAGGGTTTGATCGAAACGTGCCAACTTTTTTCGGGATTGAAGAGGAGTACCTATGAAATGAAACCATACTAATACCATTTACTTTTTAACCCACCCTTAGCCCCCCACAGCGCTCCAAATATGACCCAAAAATAAAAAACTACATTTTTACATATTATTGTTACTTTTTAGAAATTTCCGTCGTCTTTTTCATACAAATAATTACTAATGGACAATTTGAATATTTCCCATGACTTTTGAAACCATTTTTCATTGTTTAAACAAACCTAACTTATTTAAACAATTATTTATTCCCAAAAAATGTAACAAATATCGTATTTTCTGATTGAAATGTAATAGTTTGCCATTGTTTGGATTGATACATTTTTTTAAAAACATTACGTAATCATTTAAACAATTGCTTATAGTTTATTCACAAAATTTCTAAAAGTTGACCCAGAGATGTCTAGTGTTTTCTCAAATTTGTATCCTATGTTACTTTTTGTTGAATAATTATATAGTTTTGATACATATCTTTTAATGTTCAATAAATTTCTATTTGTTTAAACAATTTTGATTTGCTTAAGCCGTTTTTTTCGATAATATTGAAAAAATAAAATGCATAGAATTATTTTTCTGACTGTATAGTGTATAGAAAGAATATATTAACCATTTTGTAATTGTTTGAACAAATATAATTTGGTTAACCAATTATTTTTCCAAACATATTTTTTAAATCGTATGTTCTAAACATAAAAACACTTTTATAATTTAAATTTTATCATGACTTTTATGATTTATTTAGTAATGCGCCAAAAAAATTTAAACTATCCATACTCAATATGAAGGAAATTTGAAGAAGAAAAAAAACAATAATTAATTGTATAAACAATAACATAAAATTTTTAGCAGAATTTATTACTCCTCGAAATCATTCAATATTATGTTTAATTTAGAAAATACGATTTTAAAAGTACTTTTGGAACAGTGATTGTTTTAACAAATTGTATTTGTTCAAATAATTAAAAAATGGTCAATATATTTTTTCTATACACTATACAGTCAGATTTTTAAACAAATAGAAATTTATTAAAAATTGAAAGAAATTTATCCAAATTATATAATAATTCAACAAAAAGTAGCTTAGGATATCAATTTGAGAACAAATGGACATCTCTGTGTCAATTCTTAGAAATGTTGAGAATAAACAATAAGTAATTGCTTAAATAATTACATAATGTTCTAAAAAAAATTTACTTCTCTAAACAATGACAAAATATTACATTTCAATCAGAAAATACGATTATTTCTTACATTTTTTGGGATTAAATAATTGTTTATATAAGTCACATTTATTTAAACAATTAAAAATTGTTTAAAGAGTCATGGGAAATATTCAAATTGTCTATTAGTAAATATTTGTATGAAAAATACGACGGAAATTGCTAAAAAGTAACAATAATACGTAAAAATGTATTTTTTTCATTTTTGTGGCTCGTATTTGGGGCGCTGTGGAGGGGGGGGGGGATAAGGTTGGGTTTAAAATAAAAGTTATTAGTATGGTTTTATTTCATACGTACTACTCTTCAATCCGTAAAAAAGTTGGCACGTTTCGATCAAACCCTGAAGTACGAGTTCAGTTTTTCTAAAATCTCCCCATGTTAATTAAATGGGATTTTGAAGTACCCGGTGGCACGTGTTAATATTCGAATTTCAAGAAAAAAATTAGGGATTTTTTTAAATCCGAAAAGGGAAACTTTTTTTTTTTGGGGGGGGGGGACTTGCCCTCTAGGGTGAAAAAAAATGTTGCAATGTATTTTTGGACCACCCTAGTGGACAGCCCCCTAAGCCATGGGTTTGGAGTGATCTTGCCCGTGGAACTTTGGAACTTAGGGGTACGAGGGTGTCCTAACGGCCTGTCGGGGACACTGGACGACCTTACCGCTGCATGTGTCGCACTGCAAGGGCGGACCTTTTATTTCCCTAGCTGCGCGTGGGATCAAAATTGAAGATGCAAAAACAAAACAAAAAATGGAGGAAGGGAGGAGGGAGAGGGAGAGGGCTCGAACGGGTCTAACATATCCCTTTCCTCCCAATCTGTCTCTTCGGCTAGCCAAACTCAGGTGGCGGCCAATGAGTCCCCCAAAAAGAATGAAGGCATCAGCGGTTCCCTAAAAAGGAAACTGAGGAGGCAAGCGCACCAGGCTAGAAGACCAGTTGCGAGGGCTGGAACATCAGCAACTACAACAGTGAAAACCAGCACTGAAGCCCAGAAGAGAGGGAGGGGCTCATAGGAAATCACACCGTGGGAGTGGGGGGGCTAAGCCTATGAAGAGGGCTAACCACCTAACGGTGGTGGTGGCGGACACGAGCTACCCAGACTCGCTGCTCACGGCGGAGCAGTTTGAGCTCTTCAGGGCGGGCGTTCGAAAGAGTGTCCCCAGACCAATGGCCAAAATTCGAGACCTCGTTCTGTAGGGGAGGAGTCTTCATATTTATCGCAGTAGACCCAGAGGCTAAAGCTTGTCTACATAATACAGTGGCCGAGACAAGGCCCTGGGAAGGTGCAGATCTCAAAGTAGGTAGGCTTGAGTTGCTCCAAAAGATGGTGAGGTCTACAGCGTGGTTCCTAGGTAAGCTGCTAGACCCGTCGCTGGTCCTTCGGCGGTGAGAGGGGTTCAACCCCTCACTAAGGACAGCGTCCTAGCGAATCGTCAGGCACGATCTGTCTCAGGAAGAAGACACAGCGGGAGGTACCAAGCAACTCCTAGTTGTATAAATTCCTGAGTCCCAGACGAGGGCTCTTGCGGTCCTCAACAACAGACCCTTCTACCGCCTTGGACCAGTCAGCTTTAGCTTTGCCGGCCAGGGACAGGAGCAGCTTGTCGGGACAGGGGAAGATTAGGGGCAGACCTAAATGACTGCTTCCGGCCTAACCGTTACCCAAATTAACTTGCGGCACAACAAAGGCGTCTCTGCAGTTCTGCAGAAGGGCATGGCTGCGATGCACACAGGTATCTCGCCAATCCAGGAACCTTGGTTAGTTCGTGATATCATAAGGGGATAAGGGGGGGGGGGCTGGTTTTTGTTACAGGGACCCCAAGGCGGTCAACCCAAGGGCCTGCATGCTGGAGTCAACGTTGTCCCGCAGCTTTAGCTATGTTCGAGAGACCTCATGGAGATAGCCACAGATCTTAAAGGAATATGGAAGCTCGTCATGGGATCGGTCTACTCTCCATATGACAGCGATACCAACTCACCAGTGACTGTACGTACACTGTTGGAATACTGCAAGGTAAGGTGTCTTCCTTTTCTGCTGGGGTGCGATGCTGACTCCCACCATACTTTGTGGGGCAACACGGACATCAGCTCAAGAGGTAATGATCTATCGGAATACCTAATCACTACTGATTTAGATATTCTTAACACGGGGAATACCATGACGTTTCATAACTCGGTCAGGGAAGAAGTCATCGACATCACTCTCTGTACCGCTAGTTTTATGACAATGTCAAGAAGTAAGGAACTAAAGAGTGCACTCTCGGAGGTGCCCAGGTCAATTAGATACGTGGACACCCTGGAGATGGCAGACAAGATTTTCACGGATGCCATCAAATCTACCTATGCAAGTAATTGTCGACCTACAAGAGTTCGAAAGGTTGGGGAGACACACTGATGGAACGGGAAACTCGAAGAGCTTCACAGGGAAACCAGAGAGAGGTTTAGACGTGCCAGTACTGACAAAACGGATGAACTATGGATCTCATTTACGACGATGAGGGATGAATACGGGGGTGTAATACGTAAAGCAAAGCAAGAAAGCTGGACCAACCCGGTTGCTATTCTCGACACTCTAAAGTTGCCTGACGGGGGATACTCGGCGTCAGACGTGGAGACCTTGGCTCATCAAGGGACATTTTTCGGGCATCATAAGGTCTGGAGAAAAGGGGCGACACCTCTAAGGCAACCAAAGCCGCCTGTGGCCCAACTGGGTCCGAAACGGCGGCTAGCCGACGAGATTGTTAGCCCCTCCAGGGTCAGATCTGCCCTGGAGTCTTCTAGTCCTTACAAGTCTCCTGGTCTGGATAGCATATATCCGGTCTTCTTACAGGAGGCTGAAAAGATCATCGTAGGGCCGCTCGTGATACTTGCTAGGGCTAGTCTGACGCTGGGATATGTTCCAACGGCATGGAGAGGTACGAGAGTAGTCTTCATTCCGAAAGCCTTCAACTACACCTCTAGAGCGGTGATCAGGGCAGCCATGATTGCACATGGTGTGCCTATTGCAGTCATGGAATGGACCTGTCACATGTTGGCCAACAGGAACCTAACAACGACTAAGGGTGATACCACTTTATGCGGAACCGTTGACTCGGGATGTCCGCAGGGAGACGTTTTATCGCCCCTGCTGTGGTGCTTGGTAATGGATGAATTGCTTCATCTGCTCACGAGTCAGGGCTACAACGTTATAGGCTACGCCAGTGGTCGGCAAACTTT
Source organism: Andricus grossulariae (assembly GCA_011634705.1). Lineage (NCBI taxonomy): Eukaryota > Metazoa > Arthropoda > Insecta > Hymenoptera > Cynipidae > Andricus > Andricus grossulariae. The sequence goes on along the minus strand of JAABKJ010017545.1, from coordinate 8,964,195 downwards.
TTGCTCGCTTTTCAGGTATGGTCAGCGATTTGAAAATAGCATAATCAGCATCTACGAATTTTTCCGATTCCAATGATATAATTGCCTAGAAAAGTTGAAAATTTGAAGGAGTGTAATATAAAGAAACTTTAGCTCAATATTCAATTTAATACTTAATACTTCTCAAATTTTCAACCTTTATAGACAAATTACGTTTCGTTGGAATCGGAAAAATACGTGGATTCCAAATACATTACTTTCAAGTCGCGGATTGCAGATTTAAGAAATTTTTTATTTAAAATATTTTCCAATTTTCCAACGGAGGACCCCTGAGGGAAGGGTTAGTATGGCCAAGCTCGCAGGATTATTTAGCATACTTGGCCGCCATATTGAATCGGTCATTTTCTTTTTCAAGTTTTTGACATCAAATTCGTAATCAGCGATCTGAAAACCCCTCTTACACCAATTTAAGAAAAAATCCAACATTTATTCAGCATACTCGTCCGCCATATTGGATACGCCAATTCGTTTTCGGAATTTTTGACATCGGATTCATAATCAGCGGCCCCAAAAACCCGCGAGTTTCAGAATTTGGCCCATTTTATGAACATTTTATACTTTTGGCCAGCCTTTCGCGATTTGGTCCCACTGTGCTTCCGTGGAAACGCCCATATGCAGCTTGATATAAAAATTGAGTTTGAACTCAAAATCGCAGCTATCTGCAGCTGGTTTTTTGATATGTAATAGGAAAAAGCCTGATCATGATCTTAAACTAAATATCTCGGTGGAAAACAGAAATTTGCTTATTATTTCACAAGTCATGCGTCTTTTTGCATAGTCGCTTTTCACTTGTTTCAAATGCGTAGAATATTACTCGTCAAACGCTCACTTTCAGACTAAATCACGGACTCAAATTTGACCACGTTTTTCCGATTTTTGACCACTGTGCGGTGGTCTGGTGGAGCAGGGTCGAACTGTCCACTATGAAGTCTCGAATGGAAAGAATCAGGGGACTGATTATAAGAGCCGTCACTGGTGCCTCGAAGTCGACACCCACGATCTCTGGGGGCACTGGCAGTGTTGGAGCCTCTCCATCTCACCACCAAGGCCGTGGCTGCGAAGGCGGCCCGGAGATTATATATGATAAACGGCGGAAGGATGTCGACAGCTCTGCGGATCACAACCGACATGGCGAGTAGGCCGACCTTGAGCATGCTCAGGGACAAATCGCCCACTCGCTATTTCTTCGACAAGAAGTATCGTGTTAGCCTATCCACGAAGGAGGAATGGGTAAACGGCGAGGCACACCTGCCCAGTGATTGATACAACTTGTTTACAGATGGCTCCAGGAACAAGGAAAAAACAGGAGCCGGTGTATATCATAGAAGGAGTGGAATGAGCTTCACAATCCCGAGGGGGTCCTACGCCAGAGTCCTATAATCTGAGATTATGGCCATGCTCCAGTGCGCCTACAAGGCACAGGAGTATGGCAACAAAAGAAACATTCGTATCTGCTCAGACAGCAGGGCTGTTATAATGGCCCTGAATGGAACAACGACTACGTCGCTACTATTATGGGAGTGCTTTGAGGCACTGAACAACCGAGCGACGGAAAACCGAGCTTACTCGACTTCAGATCCGTGGACACAGCGGCATAAAAGGCAATGAGATATTGGACAGGCTAGCAAAACTAGCAGCAAGAGAAAACTTCACTGGACCCGAGCCACTTGTAGGCATTCCCAGTAGGTTAATCACTGAAGAAACCGACAGTTGGCTGGCCGAGGAACATCAGAATGAGTGGGGATTGGCCACTGGCTGCAGAAAGGCCAAAACACTCTTGGGTTTAAAGGTAAACCCTAACCCTAAGGGGGCAAAAAGCCCTCTCTGTCGTCTGTGCGGAAGCGATGATGAGAAGGCGATTCATATCCGTTGTCACTGCCTCGCGATTGCGGAGAAACGTCTAAGACTCACAGGCAGTAACTGAATCAGTGAGTCAGAAATATCGGCCAATAGCGTGGCTACGGTCCTCGCCGTATGGAGAGGGCTTTGGGGTCATGCTTAGGCTCACAAGGGGACGCAACGAGATCACCCAAGCGTTAGGGGCTCTTACGGTCTCAACCCAGGAAATATAATAATAATATATACCTTAAACGCGAATTTTTTCTGTTTCAATGCTTCATACTTCCAAAAATTGTTGTTTTGAGAGTTATAACTTTATGGTCTGATACTTTGAAAGGGTATAGCCGGGTAAGCATGGCAAATCGGGCCCCGCTCGTATCAGGCTGAAATTTATGTCAAATGTTCATCCTAAAGTATAAAAAAAAACTACAAAGAATTTTAAGCTTCAAATTGCATTTTTTTGGATGTTATGGAGAGTTTAAGAAAAAAAAGTGGTTTCTCTCGAAAACCCCGAACTGATCGAAGTAGTGCGCCATAGTTAAAAAATAATTCAAAAATAATTTTCGTATTACCATATGGAAACCTCACATGACGAATGAATTACGATATGCTGTAATACACTAGTACCCCGGTTTACCGGAACCTGATATACCGGATTAGGTGGTCCAAGGGGGCGAGAGAAAGAGAGAGACGCTTGCAAGATCAGCTGAGTTACGCAGTTTACAGTTCGGCACTATTAGAAGCCAAAAGCGAAAGAGAGAAGAAGAACGATTCGGAGACCTCCGATTTACCGTGAAGGCCATTGAGGCTATTCCCGAACCCCCCGGTAAACCGGAGTCCCAGTGTAGATGGTAAAAAGTCAGAAAACAATTAACAGAAAAAAGAAGGGGATATATTGAAAAAATGGCAGTCTACCTGTTTTGGCAATTGGGAGCTTCCATAAAGGATTTCACAGTTTTAGGGGGGGGGGGGTATACGAATTGTGACAGTCTATGGCAGAGGACATTGAACCCCATTGACAAAATGTGACAATGGTGGGAGAGGTGGTCGAAAATTCGCCAAAAAACTGTGACATCCTTTATGGAAGCTCCCATTGGTCTAATTGTTGCCGAGAGTCGGGTCAAAAATGTACGTGTGCACTAGTTTCCACACCACCCGAGAGGTATAGTACGCGGCGCGTTTTTTTTTTAGTTAATACCGGCCTTGTATTTTCTACAAATAATGAAAATATGAGTTTTATTCAAACAGATAAAAAAATTTTATGACATTACAAAGTATACAAAGCATTGAAATCTTATTTTAATGAGTGTGGTATCAAATACCAATCATATCATTGAGACGAAGAGGATTAATCCTTCTTCCCTATTTAAATAAAACTCAGATATAACTAACGCTTTCATCGCGTTAGTTGCATCAGATTGCTTCATCTACGGTGAAGGCCACTGCAAGCAATTATCGAAACCGTGCGTAATTCCTAGCTCCAGTGTATTCATTGTAGTTCAGTTATCTTATTATTGTCAAACCAGTAATAAATCTTCGGGATATCAAAACGTTGGAAACAAATGAAAACTGCATTGTGAAACAGGTGAAAGCCGCTCATAGTGCAACAGCGATACCAATGTTGCCGTCAACAGCATCATCTTAAAACAAAATTCTCAAAAAATTCAAACATTTTTTTTGCCTGTTAAATAAATTTCAGCCTGATACAAGTGGGGGCCGATTTGCCATGCTTACCCGGCTACACCCTTTAAAAATACTTTTGTTGGGAAAAATAAGTGCGAGGAGGCAAAGTACTCAGAGATTCAACACGTACATTTTAACAAAAGGCTCACCAGCAAAAATAATGAGAATGAGAATTGCGTAGTAGAAAATATAACCTCGATCAACGCTGTCACGTCCCGAGCAAAAGGCGAGGGTAGTATGGAAAATAGAAGAGAGAGACCAGTGTGCTGATTATGTCAGGTTGGTAAGACCTGACCAATTATTTAATTGTGGGTTTGTGTGTCACATCTTCAAAAAAAAAAAAAAAAAAAATAGTTAAGTTTTCAAGCTAAGAAGTCGATTGTGTCAGAAAACAGTTGGCGTTTAAACCAGAAAAGAAGAATTTTCAATGAAGAAAGATAAATTTTCAACTGAAAAATATAAATTTTCTACCAGAAATGGAATAGGCAAATTTTCAGTTTAAAAAATTACTTTTCAACAAAAAAAGAACAAATTACTAACCAAGTGAATTTATTTGAAAAAGATGAGTATTTTCTACCCGAATAAACAAATTTTCAGCAAAATAAATTAAGTTTCTACCAAATATATCAAAAATGGAATAGTTTGCTTTTCAGATGAAAAAATTAATTTTCCACAAAAAACTGGATTTGTAACGAAATAGTTAAATTTTGAAATAAATAGTTCAGGTTTTCACCAAAAATATGAATTTTCTTCAAAAAAGTTGATTTCCAACAGAATAGTTCAATTTTCTATTAAACTGTTAAATTTTCAAGCCTAGAGGGCGAATTTTCTACAAAAAAGGTTAGTTCGCGAGCAAATAGTTGAATTTTTAACTAACATGACGAATCTTCAAAATAACAAAATTTTACAAACTTGAAACCAAAAATTTGAGTTTTCAAATTCAAAAAATGAATTTTTAACGAAACGTGATAGTTATTATTTCATTAATTCAAAGAGGATTAATTTTCTATCAAAATAGACGAATTTTCAGCAAAAAAACGTTTTTACAAAATATACTAAAAATGGAATAGTTAGCTTTTCCGATAAAATTTTTTTTTCTTAGAAAAAGACCGAATTTCCAGCAAAACAGTTATATTTCGGAATATATAGTTTAATTTTCAACAAGAAATATGAATTTTCAACAAAAAATCCAATTTGCAACCTAATTAAACAAAAATTTATCAATTTTGTACCAAATTTTTGAATTCTCAATCCAAAAAAATGAATTTTCTACAAAAAACAAATTAGTTTGCGACCAAATAGTTAAATTTTCAACTAAAACAGTGAATCTTGAAGAAAAATGTCAACAAGCTTCAAACCAAAGATTTGATGTTTTTAATAAAAAAAAATTTTTTTAACGAAACATGTAATAGTTAATATTTCATTATTACAAGGAAGATTAATTTTATATCAAGAAAGAAAAATTTTTAACAAAGAAAAAAGAATATTAAATTGAAAATATCAATATGCAATCAAAAATTAAATAGCTACATTGTGTGCCAAGAAAATTAATTCTCAACCAACAAAAAAACGAATTTTTAAGAGAATAGTAGCATTTTTTAGCGAAAGTTGATTTTTTTTTAACCAAGAAGATTAAGTTTTCTTTTAACAAACAGATGAATGATCAATAAAATAAAAGATTAATTTTCAAGAAAATAGTTAAATTTTTATTTTAAAAAGATAAATTTTCAAGAAAAAATGGAAAAGTTATATTTTCAGCTAAAAAAATTGATTTTTAACCAAAAATTAAACAAATTTTTAACAAATTAGTTGCATTTTCGACAAAATAATTAAATTTGAACCGAAGAGTCAAAGTGTTATTCAAAAAAAGATGAAATCCGAACCAAAATAGAATA
>JAABKJ010017545.1:8943399-8958729 GCA_011634705.1 Andricus grossulariae | reverse complement strand
GCTTTCAACCAAGAATAGTTTGATTTTCTTATTCTGTTTTATTATTGCAGTTCACAAAAAAAAAGTAAAAAAAGAAAAAGGGAAAGTTTCTTGAAAACAGGGGGAAAAATATAAATTTTTCAAAAGGGGGGAAAAATAGGAAAAGGGGAAAGAGCGTGAAGTCCGAAATATGAGAGAGAGTTTCAAACCTATCCGAATAATAATTATGTGCACTGTGTCAGAACAATCTTTCGCAAATGTCGCAAAATTTTTACAAATTCATCATCAGGAAACGTACTAAACAATGTTTTAATTTTTTTTAAATTTTGATTCATTTTTTTTTTTCAGAATTAAAAAAACGTGCTTACCCACCACTCTCAATTTTCAATTTATTATTATTAAACAATATGCAGTTATATTGTTCTTTTCGGGTTTCACCATCTCTAAGGTATACTGCGTATTTATACTAAATTTTAAAAAGTTTCAATAATATTTGGCTGAGTTATGACGACTAACGTTTATTGTGCTACAAGTGTGGAAAGTAGACAGTTCGACACAGGTGTGAAGTTTGCCGTACGAGCCAGATGCGAATCGAAGGGGAGCTGTAGGAGAGTCGTAGGCGAGTTGGAGGCGAGCCGAAGACGAGCCAAAGGCGACTCGAAGGCGAGTTGGAGGCGAGCCGATGACGAGCCAGAGGCGAATCGAAGGTGAGTTGGAGGCGAGCCAAAGACGAGCTAGAGGTGAATCGAAGGCGAGCTGGAGGCGAGCCGAAGACGAGCCAGAGGCGAATCGAAGGGGAGTTGTAGGAAAGTCGTAGGCGAGTTGAAGGCGAGCCGAAGAAGAGCCGGAAACGACTCGAAGATACATAAGTTGCACACCATATTTTTTGTGTCAAATGCATGGATTTTTCGATTTGAGTGAATCTAGACAAATATTACACTTTTAAATTTAACTTCACAGAAAATTGTGAATACTTTCTAAAAAAAAGATATTTATTTTATCTGAAGGTCGTTTAAAAGAACCTGAAGTTTGTTCAATTCTGACAGGAACTTGTTAGTGGAATATGGATTACAGAAAATTACTCCGTTTATGGGATGGAGCATAATCTCGTCAATCCCTTCACTTTAATCGCCATTCCAAGAGTTGTGAGAAAGCAAATTGCTGCTACCTGAATTCAATCAACGTTCATTGAATTGTAGCCCAATCCAAGTAATTATCGTCTAAGAAAATAAGCGATTATGTTAAATTAGGCTATTTTAAGAAATCTTGATTTCAGTGAGTGGGAAATGGACTTTTAAAAAATATTCTTTTGAAAATTGACTACTCCAGATTATAAAAAAAGAATCCTGGGTTTTTCCAATTAGGATCAGAAAAGTTTGAACAGGAATTGAAGTTTGAAAATAGAAAAGATTGGATTTTCTACCATAAAAGTTGAACTTTTTACCAGAAGTCGAATTTTCAAACAGTTAAATTAAGCCAAACAAAACAACAATTTTTGACAAAGTAGTTCAATCCTAAACCAAAAAAAATGAATTTTCAATCAAGAAAGATGCATTATTAACCAATAAGTTAAATTTTTCAACCAAAGACGAATCTTTAAAAAAATGAATTTCTAACAAAGCAGTTCAAGTTTCAATCAAGTAATTGAAGTTTGAACTAGAAAACAATTTTTTTTCACCGAATAGGAAAATTTTCAGAAAAAGGTGAATTTTCCACCAAAAAGTTTATTTTTCTACCAAAATAGATGAATTTTTAACAAAATATTTTAATATTAATCATATTTTCCACCAGAAAATATGGGTTTTTAACAAAAAAGTTGAAATTTTAACAAATAGTTCCATTTTCATGAAAATAGTTTAATTTTTAACGAAGTAGTTGAATTTTCAACCAAAAATATGAACCATAAAAAAAGAGCGTTTTTGAAAAAGTAGTTTAACTTTAAACCGAGTAGTTGATTTTTAAACCAAAAAAGGCCAATTTTCAAAAAAATACATAAATCATGAACAAAATAAATGAATTTTAACATAAAAAAAGATCAATTTTTTATTAAAAATGTAATTTTTAACAAAAAATGGAATAGTTACATTTTCCGTTTAAAAAATTAATTTCCAATAAAGGAACAACAAATTTTCAATAAAATAGGTACATTTTTAACCAAAGAGAAATGTCGACTAAAATGATGAACCTTCAACGAAAAAATAATTTAAAAAAAGTAGATGAACTTTAAACCATGTAGTTGATTTTTCAACGAAAAAAGATGAATTTTTCAGGCAATAGATTAATCTTTATTCATAACAGAATAATTTCCAACCAAAAAGTTTCATTTTTAATAAAAAAGAATGAATGTTCAACTAGGAGGATTACGTTTCTATAAACAAGATACGAATTTTCAATGGAATATATCAATTTTCAGCCATATAGTTGAATTATAATCTTAAAAAAATCAATTTTCAAATAAAAATATCAATTTTCAACCAAAATCGGTATTAGTTACATTTTCAGTTGAAAAAAATAGTTTTGCAAAAACTACAAAACAGTCCAATTCTCGAACCAAAAAATATGAACTTTCAACTAATAAAATGGAGAATCCTCAAGACAGAAATAATTAATTTTTTGAATAGTGGTTTAACTTTAAAACAATAAGAAGTTTATTTTTTAACTAAAAAAGACGAATTTTTCAGAAAATAGTTGAATTCTCAACCATAAAAAATTAATTTTCAAACAGTTGGACTTTTAACCCAATATGATGAATTTGTTAACCAAGAAGATTAATTTTCTACTCACAAAGACGAATATTGAACAGAATACATAAATTTTTATCAAAATAGTTGAATTTCGAACTAAAAAAACATTTATTTTCAATTTAAAATATCAATTTTGAACCAAAAAGTGCAATAGTTATATTTGCAGTTAAAAAAATTAATTCTAAAGCAAACAAATTTTCAAAAAAGTAGTTACAGATTCAACCAAAAAGATTAATTTTCCACTAAAATTATGAATCTTCAAGGAAAAAATTGAATTCAATAAAAAGCTGTTCAACTTTAAGCGAAGAAGATATTTAAAAAAATACATTTCCAGCCTAATAGTTGAATTGTCAACTAGAAGACATTAATTTTCAATTTAAAATATCAATTTTGAACAAAAATTGGAATAGTTACATTTTCAAAAAAAAAAAAAATTAATTCTCAACTAAAAAAACAATCAAATATACCACAAAATAATTACAGCTTCAATTAAAGAGATAAATTTGCAATTAAAATTATGAATCCGGAAAAAAGTTTATTTTCAACAAAACAGTTTAACATTTAGCGCAAACGATGATTTTTCAACCAATGAGAATAATTTTATAAAAATGGAATAATTAAATTTTCAACCAAAGAGATGAATCTTTACCCAATAAAATATATTTTTTTAATAGTTTAATTTTCGACAAAGTAGTTGAATTTTTGAGAAAAAAAGATGGCTTTTAACAAAATAGTTTAGTTTCCAACCAAAAACAAGAATTTTTCATGGCAATGTTTAATTTCCTAACAAAAAAATTTAATTTTCAAACAGAAAATATAAGTTTTTAACGAAAAAGTTAATTTTCGACTAAATAGTTTAATTTTCTACAAAATTATTGTATTTTTAAGACAAAAATATGAATTTATTACAAAACAGTTCAATTTTGAAAACCGAAAATGTGAACTTTCAACCAAAATGAAGAATCTTTAACGAAAAAAGTGAATTTTTTAAAAAGTAGTTTAACTTTAAACCAAGGAATAGATTTTTCAACTAAAAAAGACTAATTTTCAATAAAATATTTGAATCTTCAACCATAAAAGATTAATTTTTAATTACACAGTTGAACTTGGAAAAAAAAGGATGAATTTTCAACCAAGAAGATTTATTTTCTACCAAAAAAAGACGAATTTTCAACAGAATGCATAAATCTTCAGCAAAATAATTTAATTTTCAACTCAAAGACATCAATTTTCAATGAAAAATATCAATTATTAATTAAAAATTAAAAATTTCAAAAGTTTGAACCAAAAATACAATAGTTACATTTAGATTTAAAAGATTGATTATCAATAAAAAAGACTAATTTTCAACAACATACGTAAAATTTTAGAAAAATAAGCGAATTTCTTACTAGAAAATATTGATTTTCAATTTAAAAAATCAAATATGAAACAAAAATTCACATTTTCAGTTAAGAAAATTAATTCGCAATAAAAAAAATATATTTTTAGCCGAAGAGATAAATTTTCAACTAAAATAATGAATCTTGAAGAAAATTAATTTTCAACAAGAGAGTTAAAGATTCAACCCAAAGGATGATTTTTGAACAAATAAGATTAATTTTCTAAAAATTGAATAGTTAAATTTTCAACTAAAAAGATCAATCTTTACTTAAAGAAATGAATTTTTAACAAAGTACTTCCACTTTCAGCTTTATTTGTATTTTTGACCAATAAAGATAAACTTTCAAAAAAACAGTTTCATTTTTAACAAAATAATTAAATTTTCAACCAAACAGAATTTTTGAACAAATGATATGTATTCCAAACCAAAAATAGAATAGTAGGCTTGTAATATTTTGTTATGTCATTCATAGAAATGTAGAAAATTGAACAAACAAAAAATACAATGTAATACAAATAGTTTATTTTTCCTTGTATTTTCTTGCAGAAAATTAGAAGAATAACAATAAAGTGAAAATTTTCAAAAATTTAAATTTTTATAACACTCTATTAATAGTTTTTTACTTTGTTTTAAAAACTTGCAAGGCGTTACAGACAGCATTTTACATTTTTCAAATTTGGGCGTTTTACGTCATAAAAACACTTTTATTTTTACATACGTTATTGTGGAAAATTACAAATCTGCATAAGACATTACAAAATTTTACAAAAGTTGAAATATTGAAAAACTGTACTAAATGGTAGAAAAAATAAATCCTTTCGGTTCAAAATTCATAATTTTGATTGTATTTAACTTTTTTTCATTTGAAGTAACAAATTTTTTTGTTCGAAATATCAACTATAAAATTTTTTTTAAGAATTCATCTTTTCATATTCAAAATTCAACTACTTGGTTGAAAGTTCAATTATTTTGTTAAAAACTAATTTTTTGGCTGAAGATCCACAATTTTAGTTAAAAATGAAACTCTGGTTGAAAATTAAACTATTTTATTGCAAGTCAATGTTACTTTTATTGAAAATTAATTTCGTGAATCGAAAATTCGACTATTAAATGTTTGGTTTGAAATCAATATTTTTTAGTTAAAAATTCAGTTATTTTGTTAAAAATTCGTCTTTTTTAGTTTAATTCTACTGTTTTTTTTTATTCAAATTTAAAATATCTTTTGGCGAAAATATTAACTCTTTTTCATTCAAAAATAAAATTTTTGTTTGTTTGTAATATCAGCTATTAAATTTTAAATTGAGAATTTATAATTTTGTAATAAAAATTTGACTACTGGGTAGCATGTGTAAACCTTATTAAAAATACATTTCCTCAGTTGAAAATGTATTATTTTAGTTTAAAATTCATCTCTTTGGTTAAAGCTTCAAATACTTTGCTAAAAAGTCGTCTTTTTTTATAAAAAATTGTTATTATTTTTTAATCATTGTTTTTTTATTGAAAATGCAAGTACTTCATTATTTTTAACAATTGGCTTTTTAAGGTTGAAAATTTAGCAGATTGACACTTTGAAATCTTTTTATACTACCATTCTATACTTTTGAGTACTTTAGCATACATTTTTTTCTGAATAAGCTCAAAAGAATTTCAAATTAAATGCCTTCAGCATAAAATCTTTAAAAAGTCAATTTCAGTGTAAAGACTTCAAAGTTACAAAATAAGATTTTCTATTTCTGAAAGCGAATATTTAAAAGTACCTTAAAAATTAGGATTTACAAATTTTAACAGATTTAACATGCACTTTCCCAAATTTCCAAAACTTTTCAGTTTTTTTTTCTAGCATGACTGTTTTAGGACAAAAGTACCGAAAAAGTACCACTGAATATTTTTGCAGCAGGTATTTTTTAGGACCAAAATGCCGGAAAAGTATCACTTGATTCTCTCAAAAAATTTAGAAATCCGGAATAATTTTTATAATACTTTGAATTCTTTTTGTACCTTAGTCCTATTTCAACAGTACATTTTTGGGACATAAATCCCATCAGTTCGTATTTGAGCGAAAAAACGAGATGAAGGGGAAGTTTCTCAAAAAGAGGGTATAAATTTTTAAGAAATATATAATTTTCCTTTTTAAAATTAAAATAATTTTTTGGATTTGTTATGTTTCGTCCTGGACTGACTCACCGGACTCTTCAGTAAGGCTATGTGAATCCTTAGACAATACTTTTCATAATTTATGCATTTAAGGGTTTAAATGACCTAAATTAATTGTAAAGTGTAGTTTTTCCAAAATTGCTATGTTTGTTTGTAAATTTCGCAGTTAATAATATAATGCATTTAAACCGCGGATGGTTTGAAACTTAATTAATTTTTATTTTTTAAAACAGAAACCAATTTTTTTAAATAATACTATTCCAGCCACGTATAGGGTCCAAAACTTAAGTGAAAAATCAATAAATTAAAAATAGATTTGTATTAATATTTATGATGATACATTTCATAATTTATGCATTCAACAGTTTAAATAACATAAATTAATTGTAATGTGCAGTTTTTCCAAAATTGCTATGTTTGTTTGTAAATTTTGCAGTTAATAATATAATGCATTTAAACCGCGGATAGGGGTTAAAACTTAATTAATTTTATTTTTTAAACCACAAATTTTTTTGAATAATACTCTCTAAATCCAAATTAGTAGAAATTTTACTCATGTAATTAGTAGCATTGTATATAGTTTTTTTGGTTAAATGTAACTGTTTCTGAATAAAAATTAATTTTTTTTTCGTGGGGATAACAACTACTTGATTTTTCGTTTAGAAATCATCTTTTTTTAAATAAAAATTTAAAAATCGAACCATCTCATTTCAGGTTGAAAAATTACCATTTTTAGTTGAAAATTAAACTTTTCCAGTCAATGATTCATCATTTTAGTTGAAAATTTCTAAGCTCGGTTGAGAATTTTTTTTTTCAACCGAAAATTAAAACTGAAAAATTAAATTTTTTATATTGAAACTGATATTTTTTGTTGAAAAATCAAATATTTTGCTAAAAATTCATGTATTCTGTTGAAAAATCGTCTTTTTTGGCCAAAAATTATTCTCTTTGTATGAAAATTTATTTCCTTGTTTGAGAATTCATTTTTTTGGTTGAAAATTCAAGAATTCCAGTTAAAAATATACAATTTTGGTTGAAAATTTAACTTTCTGGTTGAAAATACAAGTACTTGGTTCAAAGATAAACTTTTTTGTTAAAAATTAATCTATTTGACTTACAATTCATCTACTTCAGTTAAAGATTCACCTATTTCAGTAGAAGACTCATCATTTTATTAAAAAAGTTGATCACATTGACTGAAAATTTTTTTTTGTAGGATTTTTGTTTGTTGAAAATTAGCTTTTTTGGCTGAAAATTAAACTATTTGCTCGAAGGTTTGTGTCTTTTATTGAAAATTCAACTCTTTCCTTTAAAAAACGTATTTTTGGTAGAAAATTATTCTTTATGTTTCAAAATTAACCTTCTTGTTTGAAACTTTATCTCAGGTACTTTTTAATATTGGATTCAATGTCTTTATTGATTTCAAGTAATTGAATATAGTTTTTTCCCCCAAATTTGTTGCTAAAACCATCACCTAATCTCAAAATGTCAATAGAAATATAAAAAAATCTTCAAATGCATTCACTCAATATATCTTCATTGAAGCTCATGGGAAGCTCACTTTTTGCGTACTTTTTTCCTTGATTTTCTTTCTAACACCCAAATTGGCAGTTTATTAGTATACGTTAGTTTGAAATACTACAACATTTTTTTCCGCTTAAATTTTTGACCTTGAAATGAGAATTCATTAGTTTGAATTTGAATATAAAATTTTCATCATGTAAGATCGACATACGATGGATTTTCATTTCACACGTAAAAAATTAAATCAATTTCCAAAACGTAAATCAGGGTTATCATTTTGACTGTTCACGATTAGGGACAATTGTAAGTCTTTAAAATTAAATTATTTATCAAAAAATTTCGAAATGACATACCTTCTCAACATAAATCTTGAAAATTGAATGATTTGTAATTCGATATTTTTAAAGTTCCAGAATTCTCAAATGCATCTATTTTAAATTGTAGGTGTGTGAATCCTCAATATTTAAAATCCAGGATTTTCAATTAGAAAATTTCACAAATAAAAGTTATGCATCTTTTCAGTCTTAAAATTGAAAATGGTTTAATTTTTGTCACTAACAATCGAAATTTTAAAGATTTGGTATTAAAAACATTTCAGAATGTTTCAAACAATGTAAAAAGATGTCTGAAATGGTAACAAAAGAAGCTGGAAGATCTTGAGAGAATTTCTTGATTTCAAAGGATTAAAAAAAGTAGGTACAATACTAATCATTTTAAACGATATATATCAGGTTTGAAAGTTTTTAAACGATTTATGAGAACATTTTTAATGATTCTACTTGCGTGAAAAGTTATATTTCTTTGTTAAAAAATGTATGCGAGATCTTGGGACAGCAACTTTCAATCTTTGAAGAAAAGATAGATAAGATGAAGTGCCACAGTTTCGTATTATTATTAATTTTATATATTATTTGAAAATTTTTTTTAGTCAAAACAAAGAATAATTATGTTTGTTTTCTACTGCAATGCAAATTATGGATATAATGTCACATAATTTTATATTCGCAAATGACGAGATTGTTATGGCAGAAGCAATCGAGGACTTGCAAAGAATGCTGAATAAACTTGATACGAGCATGAAGAACACGGGCCTCAAAATTAACGTATATGAAAAAGGTAATGGTGTTTGAAGGAAAAAGTGAGAAGACAATGTGCAACATTGTTCTGAATAATTAGTGATTAGAACAAGTTGCCAAGTAAGTATATCTGAGTAGCCTATTCACTAGCGACGGAAAAATAGATGAGGATTTAGATAGGCGCATAAATGAGGGTACGAAGGTTATCGGTAGAGCAGGGTAAATTTTAAGAGTTAAAAAAAATAAAGAAAAACCAGAATGACCGTATATAATTATTCATTGGTACCGGCTGTACTATACGGCAGCGAGACATGGACATGTCGAGAAAAGGACAAGAGTAAAATTAACGCGATTGGCATGAATCCTCTGCGCACACTATGCGGGAAAACACTGACGGACAATGTACGAAACAAGATAATTCTTAAATAATGTGGTACAGGGAAGACACTAGTTCACATATGGGAAAGAAATCATTCAAGGTGTTTCGGACATGTTGAAAGAATGAAAGATGAACGACTGACCAAACAAGTGAATAAAGGTATAGTAAATGTTCGGATGTCCAGAGAAAGATGCCGAAGGAATGGTTAGAATATGTGAATAAGACAATAATCTGAAGAGACATAAGAAGTCATACAAACACGAGAGCTTGCATGAAAAAATGCATGGACGTAAAGGAAGCTAGAGTAGTATGCCAGGACAGAAAAATGTTGCGACAAATAGTTTATGAAAATTATGTGAGTAGAGTGAATGACGCTTGAAACAAAGACCTTGGATACTAATGGGCCCAAGTGAGGAAACACACATAACAATTTTGTAAGGCTCTTCACGTGGGTTGATCGCTAGAGAGATTGATCAGCAACCTAGCTCGGAGCAGTGTTGCGGAACGAACATGTCACTTAAATAAATAACACGAGAATTCTAAATCAAGCTAAAATATCTATACCTCACACATATATATCTACCCTATACCTATATACCCATCCACACACTACTACTTTCCAGCTAAGCAATTCAGGTCTACCCCGAAAAGGAAATGGCTTGATGACATGATAATAATAATAACTGACAGAACTAAACAAAATAGTGTACCAGCGGTGATCCTTAGTTATTATTATAGTTAATGATAATTTTCTAATATAATTTTAATTTCAATTTTTGAATTTTTAAAAAGTTAATTTTTTACAAGTCACGAGGGAGTTTGTTTCGTCAACACTCAGTACCACATATATAGTTTCTGACCTTGGAACAAGATATACCCAGATAGGCGCGATGTAAATAATTTCTAATACGGCACTGATTGCCCGAGTGCACAGGCCTTCCAGCGACGCTAATGGGGGAGACATAAACAGTCAAGCGTGGAGCCGGCGCTATGGCGGGTAGCATTAAAGCGGGGGATGAGTAAACTGTAATTCATATTGATATTGGAATATACATTTTTCATTGATTCCTTTTACAATCAAAAATAAGTATATGAACATAAAATTAAAAAAAAAACGATACTTCACTAAGGGCATTCGCCATTCGCTACCTTCAACATGTCAAGTAAACTCGATGTCCTGGAGAACGACGTCAAGCGTTAAGTGTGCATTGGAGACTGCCCTCCAAAAATCGTAGTTCCAGAAAACTTGGCACTTCTCGTTTTGGACAATTAATTTTGAACTTCCTTGGAGAGTTTTGCAGGGCAGCATTGCGGCCAACGCCTCAAGAGCGACAAAGATGGTAGTACAAAACTCTTAGGGCAACATTATGTCTGTAGAGATACGTTGTCCCCGCGTGAGTGGGTCACCTGAGTATTATGTGTGCTAGGTTCTCAGTATGTGCATGACACGTTCTACACCTATCGCCAGGAACTTCTTGATGTAAAATGCCGTTATGGTATACTAAGGTGGAAAAAACACCATACTCGCATGCGAAAATGCATACCCTTAGTAGCTGAATTAAGACCTGATGATCTGAGAAAAGGAAAGATTTGCTCCATCGAATAGACGTGATATTCTACATTTCTGAGAAAGTTTCCACGCATTTTCTTGTCGAGTAGATGTTGGTGTAATTTATTAGACTCTGCTTTCTTCACGTGGGATTTTAGAAGTGAAACATCTATATAGAGTAATGAACTCTCCTCACTTCTGATGTTAAATTTCAGGCCAAGGCGCTTGCTCCACGACTTTTAAAGGAACGCTCTTTCGCAAATTAGATTGTGTTTCCCTTACAATTTTTAGGAGTGGATCTGTTCGAAAGGCCGTAGGCTGATTTCTCGCCTATAAAACCACCCCAAATGAGTGGAGTAGAATAGAGACAGCAAGCCCGTTAGTTCCTTCACTCATGTCATGCATCTCACTATACTTCTGTAAAAGTACAGTACGTCCTGACACAAGCGACTACTAAATAGGCATCTCCGACTTCAAATATGAGGTGAAGATGCGGGCCAGATGTTGGTGCATAGAAGTAAACTTTTTTCGCCAGTACATCTTGACACATGCGGGTTCTGCTGCGGAAAATTTCTTTGTGCTCCTTAGTACTTTTTTTACCTCTTCGGCAATAATTGATGGAAATTCTTTTTCAGATGTTATGAGATTGTTATTTGATTCACTTTGGACCCTTTTCGTGAACGGCTTACTAGATATTATGTAGCAAAACACACACTGAACACAAAACGTATTCTGTCTTGCCCATCCAGTCTTCTTGTGCACTTGATGCAAGCATCTTTCAGTATTCTGATCTATAATCAGTTTTAGTCTTTGATTTGAATTAGCCAAAGCTTTTGCTGGGCCATAAACTGAACTACTAATGGTCCATATGTCGGACTCCATCGAGATATCCTTACGAAGACAGGCATCCATTTCAGCCAAATCTTTAGGCTTCGGAGGAACCTGGATGTTAATATTTCTACTTGTCCTGAAATTGCTATCATCTCTCAGGGACCATGAAAACGAGCTAGAGCAAGCGGGCAAGATGAAAGGTAGGCGAAACTACACCAACCTCGTGCAGGCATTTAATCAAGGATGAACAACGATCTTGCCAAGGAAGAAAGCTCAATATCCATGCTTCTCTTAAGCCCAAAGATCAGCTAAATTGATTGACGCGTTTTGTAGAGATTTTTCCGGAGAGTCCAGGCTGCTGACTATCAATTGTAGTGTGTATGATGGAGCAAAAATTTTGGCGAATGCAAACTGTATATCAAAACCAACGTTCAATCATAAGACCAAAAGACGAATCTATCAACTCAGCACAAGGGTATACTAGGCAAGACTGTACGCATCCCACATTCAGTGTGTGATTGTCTACACAACATCTGGCAGGAATTTAGGTCATCACAAATCCGCCGTCACACACTCCACAAGTGGAAGCTGCTGGCTATCATGCAGCATGATTTTGACAGAATACGGGTACTATCTGACGCTGGAAGAATTCTAGAGTGGAGCGTTAGGAGGGCCAGAGAAAATAAACAGTTTTTCTTTGACCCATCCTGACCCTTCCTAGAACGGCCAATTCCTGTCGGCCACCCACCCCAACCAAAGGAGGTGAAATCATTTTCGAGAAGTCTCAAAAGTCCGACACCCACTAAATCATTATACAAAGAACATAGATAGTTTCAAGGCGCAGTGCAGTGTCCTTATAACACCGATGGAGTAAGTCATAACTTTCACTACCGAGGAGGTTAAAAAAACACTAAGAAGCATGAAGAAATATTCCTCTCCGTGACCAGATTGTTCGAAACCTTCTGGTGAGAGAAGCTTTCTTCAAATAAGCAGCATCTAACCTACATTTTCATCTCATATCTAAATTCAAAAGAGCTTATTGCGGTGTGATTGATGTTTGGACGCACAGTGCTCCTCCTGTTGAAAAGCTCAAAGGTTCATCTACACATCGTAAGGTGCATAGAGACTGATACCGTTTTGGAAAACTAGATTTATTATCTCGTCTAGAAGACACCGTATGACAACCAACAACGTCACCTTTCTGAGGGGCGTTCTTCAGGGCGACACTATGAGTCCTATCCTCTTTTACCTGACATTATTTGCCATTACCTCTTGTACTTCGCTATTCCCAAAGGCACTTCTGCGGCTAACCCGGATACCGAAAGCACAAAGTCACGCGTGTATTTTATATGGATGATCTCAAGATCTCTGATAGATCAACTAGATCTAGCTATATGGATTATTGAGAAGTAAACTTAGTAGATTGTATAATCTATAAAGAATCCTTTCCGGTGCGGATACGAACATCTTATCTGACATAATGAGTCTCCTGAACTTTCGGCGAGGAACGAAGTATCTGCAACGAACATGCTTACCGTCCCAGTAGTGCTCTATTCATTTGGAGTTGTTCTATGGACGAAGAACGAGCTCAGATCCCTTAATATCGGGTCACAAAACGTTACGAACATGAACAAAGGCATGCACATTAGGTTTTCAGTTTCGCGCCTTTACATCCCACGCCGTCAAGGTCGTTGAGGAATTCTGAATCTCGAATGTCTTTACAAGAGGGCTATTCTGCGTACAGCACAAATAGTCTTAACCAGACGAGACCGTTTCTGTACAAAACAGCGGAGGGCCTTGACATTAATATCGGGTGTATGCAAAATTCGTCAAACATTATCCATCTCGAGTACTAACTCCTGAAGGTCCGAAGCAAGAAAGCACAGGAGGAAAACTTCCGTGAACAACTCTTAGAAAGAAGCATGAACGGCCTCTTTCACAGAAATGTAAAGGATCAGTCGATGTCGTATTGGCTAACGTTTGCTATACTCAAATCTCCCGGACTGAAGTCGGGCACAGAGGTTTTCATTTTTGCGTATCAACATGTTGTGATTTCCACTTTGGCATACCGCGGTCACATTTTTGAACGAAGACGTTCCCGATGAGAGCTGCAGAACGTATCAAGCACAAACTGCCAAAGTTAAGGTTCGTTGCGGAAAATTTTTACCCTGAAATTAGCGTCAGACTCACACTTTGTTGTTTCTGTGTTAATAGCCTAAACAGCATCCCTGAGTATGAACAAAATGCTAGGCCATTTGAAGGGAAAATGCAGAAGGAAGTTATCCTTGCAATGTTTCGTGTCCTCAAGGTGCATGAGACTTTCGCCGGATGGTCGTATGAAGTTCATCGCAGACTGTAATCACCTATTTAACTATTGTGAAATGTGGTTCCAGCTGGAACTTTACGACAATTTCGCTGGGAGCGGGTGCTATTTTTTGTTCTCGTTGAAATCCCGGGGTTGTCCCCATGATAAAACTTTTAACCAAGATAGGAGTGAACGGTTGAGAACAAACAAAAAATTTTCTTTGTACAATGGTTACCTTGATGATTTGCATGTTCACTACTTGTCCCAAAATCATGCAGATATGTTACTCTTCTGGGTGGTATACCTGCTGACATTCCTGTGAAAAGAGAAAACCGGTTTGTGAATTTGAAATGTTGAAAAATAAGTTTCTGGCAATCTATTCCTAATAGCGAAAAATTGTCAGATCTTTATGAGCTGAATATACTGTACAATTTTTTAGAAATCGATCAATATGTTTCACCTTCTCAAGCGTGTTAAGAGTGGACAAAATTGAATTTAAGCATAAAATATATTCCAAAAATGAATCCTCACAGTCACAATATTTTTCTGTATGTGAAAATATATGCCAGAAAAATTTACGGAATGACTCATTAGATATTTGAAACAATGTGGAAAACTAACAATTGAAAAATAACGAAAATAACGGAAATGAGGTACCTCAGCTCTTGATTGAAATATGGCCCTTATGTAACCGTCATTTTTTCCAGCAATACAATTTTTAGAGGTGATTTTATGTGTTCCACGTATATGAAAAAGTGTGACTGTAAGAATTCATTTTTCATATAGTTCACGCGTAAATTAAATTTTTTCCATTTTCAACACGCTTGAAGATGTAGAAGATATTGATCGAGTTGAAAAAAAATTCAACAGCACATTGAAATCATCAAGAGCTAACAATTTTTTGCTGTTAGAAATTGATAGCACGAAATTCACTTTTTTTCGACACATCCTATTATCCATATATCAACCTCCATTGTGGAAAATTTAGTAAAGGAACGTTTTAAACTGTTTATTAATTGACAATTCTGTTATATATTTTCATTGGTATCAGGGTTACCTTGTTGATTCGAATTTTCATTACGCCTTCCAATATTTTCCAGAGAGTCATTTGGTTTAGGTGGCATACCTGATGATATTTCTGTGGAAAGACAAAAAATATTAATGAATTTGTAATGCTCAAAATGTATTTGAAATTTAAAAAAAAATAATAATATTCTTTACGATCAAAGCAAAAACTACGGGTTCCATTAAAAAATGATCTGAAACAAATTTATAAACCTTTTTTGGGTATATAACTTTGGTTGATTAATTTTTGTTTGTACCTTGTTGGTATTTTATAAAGGATGTTCAAAAAACGTCTTCTTTTTTCTCTTGACTTGGTTTTAATTTCGTGCTTGCACAAAAC
>JAABKJ010017545.1:8908875-8943299 GCA_011634705.1 Andricus grossulariae | reverse complement strand
GGTATTTTATAAAGGATGTTCAAAAAACGTCTTCTTTTTTCTCTTGACTTGGTTTTAATTTCGTGCTTGCACAAAACTGATAGGATGCCTTCGTTCTATTGGCAGAAACTTTCTACACATATATGGAGATTGGGATTCTGCTAATACAAAAAAGCATCTTATCAGTTTGATGCGAGCCAAACCATTTTTGAGGCCGGGAGAACTTTTTCCTAAAAATGCTATTTTTAAATTTCTTCTCACGCTATGCAAGATTTCTCAAAAGTTCAAGGGTAAAATTTCATAGAACTTTTTTAAACATGCAAACTTTTATTTAGAAATTTTTTCGTATCTATTGTTGTTTGCTAGAAAAGATAGAAAATTCGACTTTATACACAAAAAATTCTCCTTGTTACAAAAGTTATTCAGATTGCATAAAACTTACAAGATATCTTTCTTATTAAACTAAAAATTCAACCGAAAATGAGCAAGAAATATGAGCGTGATTTCTGAGAAAGTGGACGTCTAATACTTTCAAAAAAACCAAATGTTATCGCGACCGTATATTGTTTACAATTTTTTATTTAATACTTTAAGTATTTAATTTATTCAAGATTTCACAATATTTGAATGTCAATATCATTCAGAACACTTTTCTATGTGCGTACCTGGGCAGATTCCCCTTCACTTTCCTTTCCTAATCCGCGAATTATACTCTCCTAATAAAGCTCTTACAGGCTCACATCGGTGAGAATTTAAAAGTGAAATGTCCATATAAAGAGAGTGAAAAACTTATAATGTCAGTTCTTTGACCGGAAACTTTCCACGAAGAGAGAGAGAAAGCTCACCAGACATAATCATTATCTTTTTCAGAAATTGATGCAATACCTACTGAAGCTGTAGATATTGATAACAAGTGCGATGCAGTGATGCGCGAGAATCGCGAATTCGTTCATCCCAGTACGTGCGACGCCAATTGAACTCCTGCAGAGGTTAACGACTCTACAGAATACTTATACCTGCCAAATGTCGCTCAATTATATTTAAAATTTGAATGGCAATTTAAGATTCTTGTTGGCATTGAACAATTTATTGTATCTGGAGAGTACAGTCATCATAACGAAAGTGAAGATGTGATAAGAAGAAAATAACACATGCATTTGATAGAAAAAGGAATATCGCTAGAAGTGTGAAATCAAATTATCGAAAATGTGTTCGAATGTGATCTGTTCTCGGAAGGTCAGAATCTACTAGGAACCGATTATAGGCGCAAAGTAAGGATAGACTAGTAGTCATATAGTCTTTCGACCCGAGTTGTGCACGCTATTTTTCATCATACCTTTATCGGAGATCGATTTTCCATTCTTCGCGAACCGATATCATTTGTATGAGAATAATCGACTATCATATTTTGACAGTAGACAAGAGGTTAGAGTAGTCACTTGAAGTTGGCTGCAGCGCTCATGCGATTATGACAGAGATAGAAAGAGAGAGAGAAAACGATCGCGTCACAATAGAAAGCTTCTGCTTTCGGCCAATCACGAGCCGTTTTATTTTTTTTCATCCCGCTACGTTATCACTCTTCCTCCCTAGGGATGAAAAGAAAACTCGGCTGCATTCGGCCACTTTCGCTTCGCTCTACAGGCATTAAAAATCGATCTTTCGATGAAGGTATGATGAAAAAATATTATATATATATATATATATATATGTGTGTGTGTGTGTGTGTGTGTGTGTGTGGGTGTGTATGTGTGTGTGTGTAATGTGCATATTGTATAATAGTATAAAAAGTAATTTCAACTGGTAAAACAGGTTTCAATTAGCATATTTAAGCAAAATTATTGGAAAGAGGAAACATACGTACGAAATGCCTAATCGCCAAATGAAAAAATTAAAATTGTACGATTGTAAAATCCTTAGAAGCCAGCCCTTAAAGTTCAACAGTTTTTATTTTTTAGGGCTTCAAGAATGAAATTTATTAAAATTGAACATTTTCAAACTGAGATTTTCTAACAAGGTTTGAAATTATTGATCTAATAAAAAGTTCAGATTTCTTAACTCGTTCCCTAATCTATCATTTATCGAGGAATGACGAGGGCTGCGTATAACAA
Source organism: Andricus grossulariae (assembly GCA_011634705.1). Taxonomy (NCBI): domain Eukaryota; kingdom Metazoa; phylum Arthropoda; class Insecta; order Hymenoptera; family Cynipidae; genus Andricus; species Andricus grossulariae. The sequence continues at coordinate 8,941,212 of JAABKJ010017545.1, read as the reverse complement.
ATCCTGAATAGTTCCAATTTAAGAGGTAGATTTGTAGTTGATTTGCGGAAGGTTTTCGAGCATTGACACACGGTTCAGAATGGGGAAAGGTGGATCAGAGAATGGAATCAGGGTGAAAGGATAGGAAATGGGAAAGCAGTATGCACATCCAGGCTTTGGAAGGACATTGAATTTTTCCCGCATTCAGAATTAAGCTCTCGATCTACGTTATCCATTTCAAGACTTGACTATTCGCGATTTCGATTTGCCGCCTCTAGCATCGAAATGCCGTTCTTCATTATTGTGAAAATTAAAAAGAGCTAAACAAAAATACTAATTTTCAAGTTAAAATTAACTGCTATTGATAACTTAATCTATTATCGATTCCGAATTCATATTAAAATTTTCAACTTTCTGATCCTCTGAAATAAATTCTTCTTTATGTCAATTTGGAAAAATCAACTGTTTGTTTATAAACAGGATCATGTATTTTTTATCTTGTATCTTCTCGTATATATTTTTGTCTTCTATAAGATGCCAGATAAAAGTTCGATTATACTTTACGAATTTATAGGGTTTTTATTGTAATCGGACTATACAAATATTGTGAGTTGCGTAGAAAAGTACTACATCGTTTCCTATGGAAAGTTTCCGAGGGAAACGTAAGCCGATAAAATGTTACGACCTCGATGAATACAGTTTTCCATTTAAACTTACCTGATAACCATCGTATGTCCAGGAAGCCCACTTCAGGGCGCATCTTTGCACGTCAAATGGAAAATATTCCACGTCTATATCGCAGCTACTGCGAAAAATTCCGTGACTTAACCAGACAACTTCTCCGGTGTGACTGACGATTACATTCGTATTTATCACTGCTGAATTGTATTGTGGATCTGCACTGGAAATTATAAAAATTAAATTAATAACGAGTAATCCAAATATTTTCCACTTGAATTTACAAACGCATTTTTCTATCGCACTATTTTGAATAAGAAACAGAAGTTTCAAAAGGAGAACTAAATGAATATTTGTCAAATCAAATGAAGTCTTTGTTATTTCAAACTTAACAATAGACATTGTGTATATTCAAATATACTAAGTTGTTTCACTTTGAAGTTCAACTCCTTCATTGAGCTGTGTTGTTATTTCATGAAACATTTAGTTTGCCTTAGTCTTTATCAGAATTTGTCATAAATAAAGTTCTGACTAGAGAAAATATTGTTAAACAATATTTGAAGGGTGCAAAGAAATTTAATTGAAATTAAATCACCACGCAAGATTAAATAATTTAAAAACGTTCTCAGAGTTGTAAAATATACAGGGTGGCCGCAGGTCTGGGAAAATTTGGAAATTAGGGAAAAGTCCAGGAATTTTATTATTCAAGGAAAGTCAGGCTAAAGTCAAGGATTTAAAAAAAATCTTGCAAATGTCAGGTAATTTTCATAAGAAGCACTTTAAAAAAATGTCAAGGATAATAAATTTCCAATTTTTTAATTTTAATTTGAAATTGTTTTATTCCATTTACAAAAGATTCTAAGATCAAAATATTACAAGATTAAGATTCTGGTTTTTGAATATTAATGGTCAGGAAAAAATTAGGCAATTTTGCAAATAAGTTTTGCGGACACCCTGATACAATATTATTGATAGTACTTTATTTGCCTTGTATTTCAATTTATTTTTTTGCAGTTGCTTTTTGCATAAAAGTGCAACTGTTGGTTTGAAAATTAACCTTTTCTCGTTGAGGGTTCAACTTTTTTGGTTGGAAATTGAACTTCTTGGTGAAAGGTTAAACCACATTGTTGAAAAATCATTTTTTTTTTAGTTGAAGATTCATTGTTCTAGTTGAAAATTCTTCTCTGGTTGAAAATTATTTTTTTTTTACTGGAAATTAAATATTCCAGTTGAAAATTCATAATTTTAGTTGAAAATTTATCTCTGGTCGAAATTAAACTATTGTGTCGAAAATTGATATTTTTTAATTGAAAATTCAACTGTTTGGGTAAAAGTTGAATTACTTTGTTAAAAACATTTTTTTTAATTGAATTATATTGCTGAAAATTCGTTCCTTTTCCTTTAAAAATAATTTTTTAAACTGAAAATGTAACTTTCCTCTTTTTTGTTAAAATACAACTGTTTGGTTAAAAATTGACTTGTTTTGCAGAAAATTCTTATTTTGGCTTGAAAGCACAACAATTTGGATGAACTTTTTATTCATTCTGGATTGAAAAATCTTCATTTGTTCAAAATTCAACTTTTTGTTGGGAAAATTCATCACTTCAGTTAAAAATTTATCCCTTTGGTTGAAAATTTGACTATTTTCTTAAATATTCCTTTTTTTTAATTAATTTTTTAGATGGGAATAATTTTTTTACTGAACATTGAACTTTTCCTTTTGTGTTCAAAATTGATCGTTTTTACATGAAAATACATACATGACAAAACAAATGTTTGTTTGAAAATCATGTATTTTGTTGAAAATTCGTCTTTATGGTTTAAAAAAGCATTTATTTTGGTACATCTTTTCTGGTTTAAATATTAACTATTACATTGTTATTAATAATTTACATTTTAAAGATGAGAATTAAACTATTTGGTTAAAAACTCAACTATTTTGTAAAAAATTTATTTATTTTGTGGAAAATTCAACTCTTTAGTTGAAATTCGAAATATATTGTTGAAAATCGTTTTTTTTGTGTTGAAAATTCGTCTCTTTTTCTTTAAAGTTCAATTCTTTGGTTGTAAAATAAAACTGTGTTCGGTTGAAGTTTAATCATGAGTCAATGAATGATTAATGATCAATAAATTTTAAACCATTTGGTTAAAAATGCATCTTTGTAGGTTGAAAATTCATTTATTTTGATTTAGTCATCTATTTGGTAACAAATTCAACTGTTTTGTTGGAAATTCATCCTTATGGATTGAAGATTCATCTTTTATGGTAGAAAACTCATCTTTTTTGCTCGAAATAAATAAATTTGTAATTTTTTAAACGAACTTTTATTATTTTTTGGCGTTTACAGAAGATTCTGTGTTAAAAATGATACAAGATAAAAATGCTCATCTCTGAATATTAATGGTCATTTGGTCATGGAAAATGAAAATTTAGTCAGGAAAAAATTAGGAAAAAGTCAGATAATTGTGAAACTAAAGTTTTTTTTCCATCGTGTACAGTAAAAGAATGTAAAAGGAAATTTACTCATCTCTGAGATATCAAAAATTCTTTACTGAGCATTTTTCCCCTGCAGTGCAAGTTTTTTTTATTAGTCGTTTAATTCGGATTTTATATCCGAGGTTTAGCATTATCTTTGCGAAGCACTTGGGTAACAGAAAGAGATCTATCAATAAAATAGTTTCTTTCTCTTTACGATTCTTCGACTACGGTCACAGATGTATTCAACAAAATGTTCTGAAATGTTTTGACTGCTGACCTTATTCTATTTATTTGATATTTCAACCAAGGGCTGATCGAAGCTGTCCATATCTACAGCGCGATTTATATTTATAGGCAGGACATTTTTCTATTTGCCACTACTTCCTGGTAGGAAAAGATGACTCCTGATTCACTATTTATACGAGGGGCGAATTTATTGTTAGATTTTTATGGGAGTTTTATCTCCTGAAGTACAGAAAGATAAAGCCTATTTTAAAGAGCAATAAAGTTTCCAATTAATAGGAAAAGCCTGGCTTTTAATAACCACAATCTTGTAGATACAGTGAGCTGAATGTTATTTAATTCTTATTAATTATAACACTTTAAACTCCTTAAGAAACAACATATTCAGGAAACAATTATTTAAAGTGTAAGCTTTAATTAAGAAATTAAGTTTTTGTAAATTGCAAATGGCGCAAGACTTTTCAAAGACGTTGAAAAGTAAATTCGCACTTTTTAATTGCTGTTAGAATCAAACTGATGAAGTAGTAATTAAATGGTACTTTACGAAAGGAACGAGTAGAAATACAAAGTACACAAGACATTGTCATTTAAGAAATAAAAATAAAATTGTAGGCGTCTTAAGTTAAAATTTAAGTTTTTAATACATACTATCTTCTATTATTAATTTCACAATAGAGTTTGTTCATATGTAGAATTTATTTCATAAAATGTTCGTTTTCGAAACGCGAAATTATAAATTAATAAGGATTTTAAAAAATATTACAAACCAAATATGGCGCCATTCAAAAACTACATCACGCTACTTTGAACACTTTTTCCACCCCTCCCCTTCTTCGTCCCAGATCATCACATATAGCTTAATTAAACCTCCCAAGGTGGTGTCACATATACGAATACACCCCCCCCCCAACCCTTTTTAAATCAAAATATTTTCTTCCATTTCAATTGATAAACGCTAAAATAAAACACAAAACATACAAACATAATATTTTAACAGACTTCACTGCCCAAAATGCTCAATAGCATAATAGGGGAATAAGTTCTTTTAAATAAAATTAATGTGTAGGTACCATATTGAATTTAATATGAAACGCTTAAGATTTGAACTCAAAATATAATCTTTCTACCAAAAAAAATGAATTTCCAATCCAAAAAGACGAATTTTCAACAAAGCAGTGGAATTTTCAAACAAAAAAAGATGAATTTTCAACAAATAATATTAATTACCAACCAAAAAATTGCATTTACAACCAGTATAGTTGAACTTTCAAGCAAAAGTGAAGATCTTTCAACAAAGCAGTTAAATTTTCAACAAAATAGTTGGATTTTTAATTAAATAATTAAATTTTCAACAAAAAAAGTTAAGTTTATAACTTAAATGATGAATCTTAAACAAACAAAAAAATATTTTTTATTAAAGAAGTTCAACCAAGTAGTTGAATTTCCAATAAAAAATTATTAATAATGCTCAACGAAAAATATAATGGCTGATATTTCAAAGAAGCAAAGATTTTAATTATAAATCAGAAACAGTCGAATTTAACCAAAAGGTGAATTCTCAACAAAAAATAGTTGATATTTTAACTATTATGAGAATCCTCAATCAAAACAGACTAATTTTTAACCAAAAAGTTTCATTTTTAAACAAAAAAGATTAAATTTGTACCAAAAGAGATACATTTTAAAACCAAAAAGACGAGTTTTTAATAAAAAAAAGTTGAATTTCCAACCAATCAGTAGAATTTTTAACTAAAAGATATGAATATATTGCACCACAAATATAATAGTTAATTAATAGACATAAATAGTTGGATTTGCTTATTGGGTTCTCTTAATTAAGTTCACATTTAAGCGAACAAACGCAAAAACGGGGAAGCTTCTGAAAAATAGGGGGAAAAAGAAGAATTATTTTAAAAAGGGGAAAAGTGGAGAATAGGGGAAAGAGTGTGAAGCCTATTTAGTTGCTTTACTTGTAAAATAAAATCAATAATTTTCATATTTTCAGGCATTTGAAGAAATTTGTATTTAGACTTATATTTTTCATGTATGATGTCACATTTTATGCCCCCCCCCCCCAAGTGTCATTAATCGTCGGTAACCTGCCTTCCTCCCACTGGAATTGCGACGCATTTTTTGAACGGCCCTTGTTTAAAAATTTAGATTTACATATGATAAAAATGTGCACAATTGGAAAATTGACCTACTTGTTATATAAAATGATATCCGGCCTCCAAACTCGAGTATATGGCATGCGAAGAACTCGAATCCCCGCAAAATCTGATACATTCCATTTCAAGTGATGATCGGTCCAGGTTTGTGTCACCCAGCAATTTGTCGTTAATATCTGATTTTTTTCATCCTAAGAACACAAAAAATATGTCAAAAGTCTGACAAATTATAAATTATATAAACAAAACACGTGCACATACAAAATTAGTCCAATAAATCCTCTAACTATTTTTCAATTGAATGCAAATTCCTCAACAAAAAAAATTGAATTATCTTAATTTTTTAAATAATTTTTTTTTGGACGTTTTGATTGTATTAATATCCAAAGATAATTAATTTCATAATTTAATTCTCATAGGTATATTTCATCTAATAAGTCTATAGAACAAATTGACATGGAATAAAATCTCTCTTACTTTGAAAAAGTTCTTTTGAACTCTTTTAAATGTATGTATAAGGAGAAAAAAATATCCTTTATCGAATAATAAGAATCTCGAGCCTGACTGCACTCGACTCTTTTCACTGGAACATATTATTACGGCCGAGGAAGCAATCTGTCCGACTCTAATTGTCTTTATCCACCTAAGTTGTTTGTAGCCCTTGTTTCTTTTTTTTTAATTATTTATTCGTCTATCTACTGAACTGGTTGAATCGAAGGAGGTAAAGAACAGATTGATCTAATCGAGTTGCCACGAGCGTCTTCGGTTTATCGATTCCTAGTTATTTCTTTATATATTTTCCGTCAGTTGCTTTACTCCTGAATCAGTTTTCTCTGAATAAATTATAATCTCTTAAAAGCATTTGTACCAAAATTTTGATGATAAGTGTCACTATAGGAATGTCAAGCTTCTAATTATTTCATTGATTTTTTAGTCTTCAAAATTTGGTAATGCTATAATTAATTATATTAAAAGACTCAAAATTTGAAGAAATTTTAAGTATAAATAAAAAAATAAAGCGTTCAAATTTGTTAAGGTTTTTTAAAACTAACAATGCGTGTTGAAATTCCGTAGAGCATAAGTATTTTATTAATTGAAATATAGAAATATTTTACAGTTAATACATTTTATGTCTAGATTTTGCTTGAAGGTTTTTATAACGAAAAATGCGGTATTTTAAAATGTTACAAAAATATGAAGAGTAATTCTACTTTTAAGTGTGTCTAAAAAAGAGAAATATTATATTATGTATCAAGGGCATAAATAGCTGTACGCCCTTGATACACACCATTCTTTTTGTCCAACCTCCTCGAAAACAAGCATGTGAAGCAGATAGAGGATGTTTTTACTGAACTTGACAATTTTAGATTATAGGTGAAAGGAAGAAATAGCGTACTTTGCAGAAGGGAGGCTGTCGGTTCTAGCAATACAATTTTTTCAAAGATAAAGATCAATTCCTCCATATTTTCACTTGCGCGATGCAGTGTATGTGTAGCGGGCGTAAAGTTTCATGTTGGCCCGGCGCTGGAGTGCGCATGTGCGAACGTCACTGGGCTGGAAGCGGCCACATTACGCCTGCTTCACGTGTATGCAATGGTGCGTTTTCAAGGGGGGTCAGACAAAAAAACATTTTTGACCACTTACGACGTCAATGATGTGGTGAAGTGATACCCCGAAGATGACCACTAAAGGCTGAGAGGAGTTTTTAGCTGGACGCACACCCGCATCGTAATTATCCATTAGATACCTAGTCAACCTGTACTCATGCTCATCACAAAGTCCTAAAAAAAATAGATTACAAATCATTTGTCAGTTTTGTGTATTATTATCATAATAATAATTTTTGTCTTTTACTTGAAGCAAAATGTAAATTTTCTTCCACACAGTAGAACTCAATATTTTGCAGGGTGACCATTTTAATCGGCGAAAAAAATTCCCGGTTTTCTCCTGGATAGGAAAATTTTCACAGTCATTGAAAGAAAGAAAAAAATTGAACTCTTAGAGCAGAAAATTTTTTCATATGAAGTATTCAAAACTGAACTGCAGATTAAAGCACTCAAAATTAACTCTTGAATTTTAAACTTTTATGATTCGAGCTTAAAAATTTATTAATTCAGAAATTTTTCATTCCAACGCTCAATAATTTATGCGTATAAAATGTAAGCTTTTAAAACCTGTAAAATTAACCATTTTAAATTTTCACTTCATTAAATTGAACAGTTCAAAAGATTCTGGTTAAAAAATATAAATTCACGTCATCATTTTCAATTATCTAAATTGAAGAATCAATCAGTAAATTTGTAAATGTTCAAAATTATATCATTTTAAGTCAGATACCTCGCACTGCGCGCTCGATTCTTGTACTTCCCCCATATTTGTGCACAGACCTTTTAAAATTATAGGTCAAATCATCGACAAATGTAATTTGGTGGTTGTGAATTCTCTTTCTTTATGGTTGATTATGAACCAATCTATTTAGATTATTACATTTTCCAATTAGGAAAAGAAACAATAAAAAATTTAGTGTATTTCTAACATTGCTAATATTTAATGCATTCTTCTTTCAAAATTTTTAAATAAAAACATAGATTTCTTTCAATAAATTGAGGTGAAATTATTAAGACTCAATTAAAAGTATTCTGAAAATTTTGATTATTTAACTTGTTTAAGAATTTTTAATTAGACCTTATAGTTTTCCTATAAATGATCCCTGATGAGGGGGCCATAATTGGCCCCGAAACACGTTGGTTCCCTGGTAGTATAAAGAGGACGGAGAAAGGAAAAAGTGAGAGGTTGGTTTTTGGTTCACTTTTTCTCTTTTTCTCCCTCCTTTTTCATTTGGTTATTTTTGTCCCTAATGAGCCGAAAAGTGAGATAGTTTGGAATTCTGTTTTTTTTTTAATTGTGAATCTTTTTTTCATGCTCATTTTGCATAAAATTATTCATGATAAAATAGATTTCTTTTCGATCTTAATTTTAAAAGTATAAATATCAATTGAACAATTATTCATTTTTGACGACTTAAAATAAAATAAATTTATCTTCTAATATAACAAATTTTTAGTAAAAAAAAATGATAACCGTTCCATTGTTATTGTTTCTGACATAAAATTTCTGTAAATGATTTAATTTTGTAAATTTACAAGTTTATTTATTCTTCAATTTAGAGAATTGAATATGATAGCCTGGATTTATATTTGTTTAATCTTCGAACTGTAAAACTTATAAAAGTATAAAATTGTTAAGGGAGCTTCCATAAAGGATGTCACAGTTTTTTGGAAAATTTTTGACCCCCCCCCCCCCCTATTGTCACATTGTGTCAATGGGGTCTCAATGTCCTCTGTCACAGACTGTCACAATTTACACGTTCCAGTTGCGTCAGGATTGGTTGCTTTAAGGAACCATGATCGTAGCTTCCGGAGCCTAAAACTTCTCTCATAATAATCGAATAGTGAAACAAAGGACCAGGAATGTATAAAAACAGGCGGTCTGCAGTGAAACGTCGCTTACCTGAGGTACTTGCTGAAGAGATGGCACGCAAGCCTGTTAAGAACCTACTAATGGCTTCAGTGTACGCGCTGAATAACTCCTACACAAAACAGCTTTTTACGGGACTCGAGCTGCAGCCTAATATGAACCTCAAACCTGTCATAAAACTGGTCAATTCGAGTTCGAATGGAATCTCTCTTTACTCGATATCTTGGGCATGCTTGATAAATAACATCGACTATATATCAACCTTCTTATAGACGGGTGACGGGTACATGAAACCTGTGGATTTCGGGAAATCAAACATTGGTTTCACCACTTCCAATGGCAGTAAGGTAACCTTTTTTGACATTCCTGGAGATAAAGAGGAAACCATAACTGAGGACGGTGGAAAAAAAACGGACCAAGGAATACAGACCTACTGTAGTGATGTAGAATACGACTTTTGAAGGACTGATACAGATTTTTGCTCGTGCCAATGAACGTTTACGACGACTACAAACGCAAGATGCTGATGTCGAAAAGTGTTTCAAACTTCTAATAGCTGAGATTCATAAGTAAATTTTTACACGGAAAGATTCAATCGCCTAATGAAATGCTTATTCGTCAGATTATTCCGGTTAAATTCGAATATTTCAGTGAGCAAGTCAAAGAACAATTACCAAAATCATTGGTTGATTCATACTTTCATTTAGTGTTTTCGGAAATGACAAGTATGTTTACTTCTTATGTGGCAGCAGAAGTAAAATACTTACTACCAGAATAATTTTTTTTTCTCGAATTTTGATTGGTATTTCATCAAATTACACTACTTTTTATTGAAAAACATGTGTAAATCAAAATAAACATTTGAAAAAAATAAATGTAACTGAAAATGAAGGCCGGGATTTTTATTTCTACGACCTGTCCCAGTGATAATTTGAAGCAACATTATTTCATCGAAATAATTTAGTTGTATCAAAGTAAAAAAATTCGATTCATTTTTATACATTATGGGCGTAAAATAATTTTCATTTGTGATATTTGAAAAAAAATTAATTTTTATAATCAAAATTTCTCACTTTTGAAAGTTATATTAGACATAAGAAGTTCTACTTATTTTCTAAGTCTCACTTCTTGTACCCCCCCCCCCCTTCCCAGTCTTTACCCACACTCAGCATTTCCCAAAGTACCAACCATGGTGTACCCCCACTCCAGATTTTCCAAAGTGCCCGTCATAGTAAACACCCCCTCCCCCCCTCTCCAAGTTTCCCAAAGTACCAGCTATGGCGGACCCCCACTCCAAATTTACTGAAGTGCATCTTATCTACTCAGGTCATATAAATAATGCTTGCCGTAAGAAAGTATATAATAATCAATATCAAGAACGAGAACAATCTTGACAATTAAGTCCTCCACAACAGTTAAATTCGGAAAACTCCAATGCCCTTCCCAGACCAGTTGTGCAACGGAAGGCCTAAATCAAGTATCAAATACATCCGATTCTAATGTAAAAAATTAAACATTATCATCAAATGGTTATAAATCCTGTTAGATTGATGATCAATATATGATCAATACTATTGCCTCTTTCAAAATATCTTTTATGAGACAATACCAACTTGAGATCAAAGAAATATATCCTTTTTTCAACTACACCCCTCTTAATACTGATGCCTAATAAATTCTAAAAAAATAATACCTCAATTACTCTCCCTGATTCTTCTTGAACTTTCCACAAGCGATGATATGCCACAAAAGGTTTAAATGGAGCATAAGGAACACAAAGAATTTTCTGCACTCTCCTAAAGACGAAATCACACATCTCTCGCCGCACCCAATCTATCGGGCAAACACGAACTAATCCAGTTTCTAATATTATCGTTTTAAAATGGATCACCGCCCTTCTCTTAGCCCCCTCCGCATTTTTTCAGTCCAGCGGATTTGATTTTCCTTAATCTAAATTTAAAATAAATCACAATAACAGTCAACCCTTTTAATAATATTAATATTAAAATTTATTTCAACAATTTTTACTCACTTCACATAACATCTTTTTCTCAAAAATATTGCAAATTGCACATCATTCTGCCCCAGCTAAGAAAGCACCAGCTTTAGCATGAATCTCTAGCTTACTTCTAACTTATTTAATTAAACTCTGTTCTTTCTCTTCAGAGTATAATGAGCAGTACGCTGGACCATCAATAATTAATCCAGATCTAATTCGAATAGGCTTAAAAAATCCTCCTTCCACAAAAGCCCAAGGATAGGAAAATCCAAACGGAGGTCTAATCACATTATAAATTGGCACTATTATCATTGAATCCTCATCTAATATTCTACCACTCTCTGACATATTCCTTATTTTTCCTCTAAGCTTCACTTTCACTTTAAAAAGGTGTCAACTGTCTCCTCAAAAGGATACTTTTAACTGACCATCTTTAGGTTTCAAGAAAAGTTCACGGCCAAAGTCGACAAAAAAAAAAAAACACCAAGCATCAGTTAAAATACCTTACTTTCCTTATATAATTAAAGTGTAATAAATTTCAAACACCTATCACACAAAAAACTGACAAAAAACGTTCTGCAACTGAGCACAACCCATAAAATATAGCATAAAATGGAAAAATCTAGACCATTTTTACTCTTGTCTATTTGACAAAGCATTTTCCTTTTCTTTTGTCTATAAAGACTACGAAAGGACCTGTATCTAAAATCAATCCTTCAACTACTTCACATCTCCTAGACCCTAAGCGTTCCTTTTATTTTCACGCCTAATAATTTAAAACTAATTCAAAATTATAAATGACAAGCTCATACAAGCTAGATTACAATCATACATATTATAATTTTACTAAAAAATATATATACTTCTACAAGTAATAAATGATTTTATAATTTAAACTTGAGGTTAAAATTTTTAACAAATTTTTCCTCTTTAGTTTGACCCAATTTAAGTTAAATTTAATTAAAATACCTTAAATAAACAATACTCCCTTTAACAGCCATGAGTTTATCCATAATTATTATCAAATAAATAAGTTATATACATATGTATATAAACATTGTTTACAAATAAAAAATAGCAAATTCTAACATTAAAATTAAATACTCAATTGAAATATAAGAAATTCAAATTTAAAAAAAATTAATATACAAGTAAAAGTATGATATCTGGCCTTATAAACAACCCTATTTTTTATCATCCTTTTCTTAAAACATGAAGAATAATGAAATTTTATGAAATTAGAAAAAATAAATAATAAAACATTATAAAATTATAATTAAATAAATTTATTGAAAAATACCTAAATCCCTACGCTAAATAGTAATAGTAGTGCTTTATTTGTTTGAGAATCATCTGATTCACACAAATAAATTACAGTTCAATTCTAAAACTAACTGTTATTCTAATAAATAAAAACAAAAAATAAAATTAAAGGTTGATGGTAAGCATTACCCCAGAGGAGATAAACCGTGCACACAACGAAAGCAAATTAAAAAACCTTCATTCCTTATCTCACACAGATCCCTACTTTCGCTTAAACATGAAAATCTGGCAGTATTAAAACATTGACATTCTACTGAAAGATGGTACACAGGTTCTGTATTAAAAGTAGTCTCATGACAGTAGATACAAAGACCACCAACATTCAAACTGCATATTTCTGATAAAACCGAGTGGTGTTCTTGACACAGTTAAACACTTCTGAGGTCCTTCTCGCAAGGTTAATTGAGGATAAAGTATTATAGCAGAGGACAAGTGGGCTCGCTGTAAATCTTCCAGATATAATATTTTATCATAAGCTCCTATCCATGCCGATTTATTCTTTTGTAGAGAGGCAAGAGAAAGAAATTCCCAATCGCCCTCTATCCCAATCTTTTTGAATATACTTCTAACCTGACGGGCCCAGTTGTATTTCTCTAGGGTTGACAAATCGTCTTTAAATATATTCAGTTTTCTTAATCTTAAATAACATTTCTTCGAATATCGATCGTCAGAGCTATTGATAATTTTCTCTATTCAATTGAGAATTGACCCAAAAACTTTAACTGCAAGTTGGGATGAACCTATTTCTAATCTAACGGCATATCCAGCAGTATTGTATGGAATATGCAGGATTCTCTTATAAAAAGGAGTTTGAACTTTTTCTATAAAATCTAAATACCTGAGACTCCATATATGCGCACCATACATTATAACGCTGGATACAAGACTATCGAGGGGGCGCTGCTAAGCAAGTATGGCAGTCGGTCGCGTGTTTAATCGCTCGTCAAAATTTTGGTTGTTTACGGGCTGAGTTCGTGCAGTGTAATCAATAAAGTGCTTTCAAAGTAAATAATTGTCACTGATGTTCTCATTTCTAGTGGTTTGTGGGTGTTACAACCATTACCGCAATCAATTTTAAGCAAAAAGCCGTTATTAAAACTGCTAATTTTTCTCAAGGTTGTTGTGTCAAGTGTACAGTGTGTTCGTGCTGCCATGTCTGTGTCACGTCAGTTACTCGATACAATGGCTCTGGAAATCTCTGAAGATAAATTTGAATTTTTAATACAAAAAATTGAAAATCTGGAGTCCTTAGTCTCAGCTCTCCACAGCAAAATTGAGCATCTTACGCTGAAAAATCGCGAGCTTAAAGTCGAGCAAGAAAAACTGAGGTCGGTTATTACGGAACAAGACCGGAGAATCGAGGCAATGGATAGAGGATTAGGAAGCAACAATTTTATTATTTTCGGTGTGCTGGAGGAAGACGACGTGGATCTGGTGCAGTCAGTATGTGGTATCTTTAAGCAGCATCTTGATATTGAAAATCGCTCAGACCAGGTCGAATCTGTTAGACGGATTGGAGGAAAAGTCCAGGACAAACCTCGTCCCCTCCTAACTCAGCTACGTTCCTTTAAGGCGGAACCATTTGAAAGAAGGAATATGGGTGAAGCAAGCGGCATTCAGGGAAAGATGAAACGCAAGGCTTCGGAATCCCCACCAGCTATTATCAAAGAGCAGACGGCAAATCTTACGAAAGGAAATTCTCACAATTGGCTATCATCAAGCAGGGAGACGAAGAAGAAAAATACAAATGGTTAAATGAACGAAATACATCAGGACGAGTCAACAATACTACAAACTTCTTCTTCTGGAACTGACACGATTATGTAAGATTTTTAAACTTCTGTATTAATTATGATAAGTTTGATATTATAGGAATCGCCGATACCTGGATCACTCTAATTCCCAAAAACTTGTACGCTGATAATAAATATAATCATTTCTTCTCGGACGCTTCAAAAGAAAAATCAAAAGGTAGAGCCAGTGGCGGCCTAGCCCTTTTCATAAATAAACTATATTATAATAGTGAGCTCATAGATAAATCAGAGTATTGGATTTTGGTTCGAATTTATAGCGCAAATAAAATTAATTTTATTGTAGGAATCTGCTATTTTAACCCGACGGTAGATATAGAAGTAATCCTACAACTGTTCGAAGAAACCTTATTTGCTCTGTCAGAGAAATATAACAACGTTCCTATCATTATATATTCATCTTTTAAATGGTAGATTGCGGAGTGACAATCCAGCCCACTTTACTTTTGTTAATGCAGGGGTTGAAAGTGTCAATTACTTGGTTTGGTGCAATGCTGAGGCATTAGGTGTATTTAAGGACTTGAAGGTGGATCAAGCCACACATATCTCGGATCATTTCCCGGTCTTAGTCTCCTCTTGTTGCTCCACCACCTCAGCTGGTGACTCAAGTACCCTGAATGTGAACAAAAAAAAATCTTGATGTTTCTGAGATGGACAGACGACAAACGGGAGATCTTCTCGAACGAATTATACTTGTCTCACAGACTAGAGGTTAATTTTGAGAAATTCGACATAGATTATCATAATTCAAACGTTACCGAGGCTATTATCGACAGCGCCAAAAAAGCAGCTATATGGTCAGTGAGAAAAATTATTACTGAGTAATTTTACCGTGGCAAACCTTGGTTTGATTCTGACTGTCGCCAAAGCAAATCTTATCTTCCTAATGCGGTGAATGAAGCCAGCAGGGCTAATTTCTCAGATGAGAATAAGTTGGTTTATGTCAAAGGTAAAAAATCGCACCAAGCACTGATGGCTAAGAAAAAAATGAGTGTTGAATCGAATATTCTGGTGAGCCTTGAGAGTGTCAATGATAGCAAAACATTATGGGATACTGCTAATAGATTCAGAGTGTTATACGCGGCTCGCATAGAGCTAGACTCTGTTATTGGTAGATTTAAAACACTCTCGCAGACGACGTTTATTCATTCAGTAGGCAACCATCTTAAAATTATAATACCTAGCAACTATACCTTAAAGTAAGAGTGAGAGAAGATAGCCGCACCGCGGCGAAAGAAGGTACTGCGTGCAGTGACGACAGCAGTGACGTCAGCAAGGCGGCAGGAAGAGTAGAGGCGAGAGTCGCGATTACAGCGCCCGCGAAGCTCGACGCGCGCATCTCCCTCCATCGATTTTCTGCCCTCTCCGCTCGACTCCCACGCAACGACAACGCAGCCTCCCCGTTAAAAGGGCGCGCACTAGCCCAGAACGAGAGAACTGTTTGGGAGCTGATATCCAGAGCCCTCACACTTAAACCCTACAGCTGGAAGCCAGCCATAGGTCTTCATGAGCAAGCCATTGCCGTGACCAACCAATCGAATACGCAATCAACAGGAATCTCTCTTTCATTCTTCGGGAAGCTCCAGCTGGAAGCCAGCCAGAGGTCACCCGTAAGAAACATCTCCGTCACCCTCTTCGTAGGACGAACCGAAATTTCAAAAAATACGATCTCCGACTCTGTAGAAAAAAATCATGGTAAGAAGATCTCAAATAAAATCAAACCAAACTAAAATATATTTCTGTTCTTTAAATTCTCCCCCCTCTTTCCTCCGTTAACGGGCTAGCTGGAATTCTAGCCTGCCCGTTTTCCGTTGAGACAGCTGGCATACCAGCCCTCTCGGCCGAATCGCTTACTAATTTCACCCCTTTCCCTTCTCTAGTACTCTACAAATCACTCTTCCATCCCCTATCTCTTTGTATCTTATGACATAGACACATCACGTCCCCTTTCCACCTCCCTCGACATTTATCCTCTCATTCTCTCCTATGGTACTCTCCAGATCCATCCTTAACAAACATGACAACATTCCCTCTCACTACCTCCTATGGTTCCCCTACCTCTGCTGTGTCTTGTTATCTAATGAGATAATTCCTTCTCGCTCTATCTTAGTAGATAGAAATCCATTATCCCTGAAGACTATCCTTCTTAATAATAACCAACAAATACCACCAGAAAGTAAGGAGCATATCAAGAGGTTTAAAAATAAAATCTATCATCCTTTCTACCAGGGATTGGGAACAAAATGCCGCTCGCTACTTTTTTCTTCTCTAGACAAAGGGGAGAATACAGCAGGTCAGTATCTTCTCTCCGCAGCCTACGAGTTGAGTGAGTTTACGTGATGCCATAAATCTCGTTCACGGGACTTGAGAGATATTATTCCTGGGTCCCATTTCGGAATGAGTACGGGTTCTGTGGCCAGATGTGGTGTTCATCTCTTCTTGAGCAATAAAATTGACATGTGCTAAACGTTCACGCTTTGCAGTTCGTTACGCCCAACCCTCTCACGCCTAAACGCCACAATGCGCGATGCCTGTGATTAAAGGAAATGCGTTCTCATGGGATGCCGAAAGAACTCTCAGCAAAAGTGGACGCTATTCGAATCTCCGTCGTGAGTGAGCAGCTTGTCAGCTGCTCACCTGCTCCTCGCCGAGAAAATGTGCATAGATTTTGGGAATTTAAAATTCATGTATATTGTTGAAAATTTGTATTTCTTGGTTGAATTAAACGGGGTTTGATGTAATATTAAATCATTATCGGTTTAAATATCAACTACGACCATTTTTGTTGAGAATTTATCTTTCATGGTTGAAAATTCAACCACTTGATTAAAATGTTAACTACTATCTTAAAAATTCATCTATATGGTTTACAAGTAATTTATTTGGTTGAAAACTCGTTTTTTGGGATGTATCTACTTTGGTAGAAACTTTATCTTTCTAATTGAGAATGGAACTGTTTGGCTAAACATTGATCTGTTTCTGTGGAAGATTCAACTATTTTGTTAATAATCGGTCGATCTTGGATGAATTTTACTGATTTTGATTAATAATTAAAACATTTTTGGTTTAAATATTTCCAATATTATATTTCTCCTTGAGAATTCATATATGTTTGTTGAAAATTTAACTATTTTGTTGGAAATTTTACTACACTGTTAAAGATTAACTTCTTTTGGTTGGAGATACATTTCTGTGGTTGAAACTTGAACAACTTTGTTGATTTCTTTTTTTTATAAATTTTTCAACTTACAATTAAAGCATTTGCTTGAAAATTCATCTTTGTAGGTAAGTATTGTAGGAAAATATATAAAGATATATATAATACGCGTATAACGATTTTCCTACCATGAAGTTCCTATACTTTTTTCGTCATTATAGGAATCATTATTGGAATTATAGAAATAAAAATAATCGCCAGAAAATTATGAGAAATTCATTCTCGAAACATCACTATATCATAGTGATAATAATAATTATTATTTTCCATTGGTACTTGTTCGCAATGTTCTGGTTGAAAATTCATCTTTTTGCATGAAAAGTCAAACATTTGGTTTAAAATTCATCTGTTTTGGTTAAAACTTAATTTCTTGGTAGAACATTCATCTGTCAGAATGTTCAAGTCGAAAGTTTTTTGAAATATTCCACTTATTGGCTTGAAAATTCCATTCCAAGTTTGAAAATTCTCCTCCTTTGTCAGAAAATCTTTTTTTGATTGAAAATTCAACTATTTTGTTGAAAATTTAATACATTTCGACTTTAAATGTATGAAATTCAAAGCTTTGCTAGATAACGGGTATGAATTCGAGGTAGAACCTAATACCCTTGGATTGTGCACAATATCCATTAAAAATATCACAAGGACTTATTAGCGTATACCAAATGAACTAGTGAAGAAATGAACCAGGATGGCACCCGAAGGGCATCACAAGTTGAGATCGACAAAAGAACTTCTATCAAGTACCGAAGTACTTGATCTTTCTGCGTTCAAAGAAGGTGCGAAACCTCCGAGAAGAACTAGTGAAGAAATGAACCAGGATGGCACCCGAAGGGCATCACAAGTTGAGATCGACAAAAGAACTTCGATCAGGATGCACACTTTTTTATAATTATAAAAACAAGACAATGAAAATACGTATGTTTCAATATCAATGCATATTATGAATTGTGATAATATAAAATTATTGAAATGATATATTTTTCAGAGTAGCTGAGGATAAAAGTTAGTGCAACATAAGGAGCAAATATTGCAGAAATCGTGAAAAATAACATTTGTACATTATTTTGCAAAATCGGAATAAGCAATCCGAGCTTCAGATACAGAAATAAATATGATATATTTGATATAATAGTGTTGAACATAGTGTAGAAAATTTCAGATTTTGGACAAAATCGAGTGCGAAGCATAGGTTGAACTTTGAATTAAATTTTTTATTTTTCATTATTTTTTGTGCAATAAAAATGAGAATTTTAGATTTTTCAAGAAAATTTAAAAAGTCGTCATGATAATGTCATTTAAATAAATTGCTTGAATTTTTGCGTACTATGAACAGACGCACATATAATTTTCAAATTGTGAAAAAAATGGCCTCAAAATTTTTCAAAATGCGCTCACTTTTTGAATTTTCATCCAAAATGGCTGGCTAACAAACTTGACCCTTTGTTTGCAAGACTAAAAGAGTATACCAACGGCCAATCCAATAGCTCAATTCTTTCGAAAGTTATCGTGCTCACAGACGTACATACATACATACATACATACATACATACAGACATACATACAGACACATTAGTAAAAATCTGTTTTTTGGGTTAAGGGGGTCTCAAAACGTGGACATTTGACAACAAACAGGGGTGCCAAATTTTACACAAATCTAATACCTTCTCTGGATGAGAATGTAAAAATGGAAGTATTTGCATGTGTGAGTGTTCAGATTTGGTCGTTTTTAGTACTTGGATTTTAATTTGTTTTTATTTCTAAGAATTTTATTATTGGAGTTAAGACTTAAAAGAGGAATTTGACTTTTGATTAAATCTAAATTTAGTTTCTTCATTTCAGTAAGAGAATTTTCGGTTATCTTATTTTACTGGAAAATCAGTAAAATTTTCTTCTCAAAAGTTTTAGTAAATTTGTCTACTTCGGGTTGGTAAAATTTGATTAAAAGCTGAGCATTTTTCCACGACAAAATTATTAGTCAATTTTTAATTTAATTTAATTTAATTTAATTTAATTTAATTTTTAAAATAAATAATCGGAATCCGGTGGCCGTTTGGCACAATCAGGTCAGGGTTTTTCTCTAACATCAAAAAACCCTTTTTGTTCATAAAAGATGTAATCCAACCACATGTTTGCAGGTCATTTGATACAAGATTTACCACCGGACTTTATTGGGGTATACTAGGATTTTTGGGGTCGCTGATTTTGAATCCGAGGTCGGTTAACTTCTACTACGTCCGGTTCAAGGTAATTTCAAGGTCAAAGTGAGAAAAACTGGCTAAATAAATCTGAAAAAATATGTATATAGGTTTTTTGGGTCGCCGAGTCCGAATCTGGGGTTCGCTTAACCCTGTGAGGTCACCCAGAGGTGATTTCAAGGTCACGTCAAGGTCATACTGAGACTAAAGGGTTAGAAAAATCCTATATAGGTTTTGGGAGTCGCTGAGTCCGAATCTGGGGTTCGCTTAACCATGGGAGGTCACCCAAAGGTGATTTCAAGGTCACTTCAAGGCCATACTGAGACGAAAGTGTTAGAAAAATGTGAGAAAAATCCTATATAGGTTTTTGGGGTCGTTGAGTCAGAATCTGAGGTTCAATTAACCATAGGAGGTCACCCAGAGGTCATTTCAAGGTCACATCAAGGTCATACTGTGATGAAACGGTTAGAAAAGAACTAAAAAAAACATAAAGATTTTGGAATTTGAATCTTGGGTTCCTTTGATCCTACAATGTCAACAGGACATAATTTCAACGTCAAAATCTATTTAGGGTCTTCAACAGTAGGTAACGTGTGGTTGCAACCAGGGCACCACCACGTGGCACAGTGGAATTAATTTTAAAAAAACGAGGTTCAAAATAACTTGTAGCTGGCAATTCTTAACCGATTTGGAATTTTTTTTTTAGAAAAATTTAGCATCAAATTTTAGAGAGATTTATGTCGCCTGATTTTTGAATTTTTTTTGGTTAGACTTTTATGTTAATACAAAGTGTGAAGAAGTCGATTTTTTCTTTTTTTTTGTTCATCTTTGTAAATAAATTTTTTCTAGTATCAGCATTGCCAGACCTTATGCACGGGGGTGGTTTTGAGCAAAAAAAATTACAACATTGTTAAGGCAATTTTTATAAACGTATTCTATACGAAAAGTTGGAACAATCAGCTGATCCTAACTTTACAAGACGCATGACCTGAAGTTAGCTAGGGAATGCGTGCGAAACAAAAGGCAAAACGTTTTCTTTTGTTTTCCATGTATTCATGAAATTTTCTTTTGATTTAAATGTATGAAAGAACAATTTTGTTTACAAAATTAATAAGAAATCTAAAATTACAAAATCTCATTAATAAATGATAAGCGAACCCCAGATTCAGACTCGGCAACCTCCCCAAACTTATATAGGATTTTTCTCACATTTTCCTAACACTTTCATCTCAGAATGACCTTGACGGGAATTCGAAATGACCTCATAGGCTTAAGCGAACCCCAGATTCTGACTCAACGATCCCAAAAACCTATATACATATTTTTTCAGATTTATTGAGCCAGTTTTTCTCACTTGGACCTTGAAATTACCTTGAACCAGACGTGATAGAGGTTAACCGATCTCGGATTCAAAATCAGAGACCTCGAAAACCCTAGTATATCCCAATTAAGTCCGATGGTAAGTCTTGTATCAAATGACCTGCAAAAATGTGGTCGAGTTACATTTTTTATAAACAAAAAGGGTTTTTTGAGGTTAGAAAAAAATCCTGACCTGGTGGGGCCAAAGGACGATGGGATTCCAATTCAGCGACCTCAAAAACATAAGACCAGCATAGTCTGGTCAAAAGTTTAGACAACTTTCTTTTTTTGGTGTGCCCGTGTAATGTTTATTAAAATTGAGTAATTCACATTTTTATTAAATTTATACAAATTCGCAATTTTTTAATACTGTTGAAAAATTAATTTACAATCCTTCCTATTATAAATCACTTTTTGATATTCTGTAAAGTTTATTATATTCTGAAATTTAAGGAATCATCCATTTCATTCTTTAATTTCACTGTTATACTAATAATGTATATGATATACAATGTAAAATATATTATACTAATAATGTACAACATTATTATTTTCTGCATAAGTGCAGAATAAATTTCAATTCTTTCGATATATAATCATTTGTATGCATTTTACTATTTTTATTATAATTTACTATCATGTATAATGAATTTCAAAATTCCATATAATTGATTTCAAGATTTCACTAATTTGCTTTTCATTCCTTTCTAAATTTCTTCCTCAAGTTTCTTTTGTCACTGTCTACATCATCTACGGGGCTCTCGTGTACTTTACTTTTTGTATCCTTTTTATTTATAACCTGCTGCTCTGCCTCCACTAGGAGGATGTATAGCTTTTTTAACAAACACGCAATCCTCTGGCCTCTCTGCAGTTTTATTTTTTTAAAGTAATTTTTTTAGTTTTAACCTTGAAAACAACTTTTTAAGGTATTTTTATGGCCACTTTCGTGGTCAGCGCATGAAAATTAATTCATTTACGAAGTTTCATAAATATCGGAAGTATTCTCTTTCGTAATCTCATGAGATTACGACATGATTACGATGACACTCTTTGAAAGCAGTATACAATTTATGCCTAAATTTCACGCATACAACTAATTTTTACTGATTTTTCATTGATTCTGAGATGTTTCATGCAAATTATTCAATAATTAACCGAGATATTCAATACAGGTAAAAAAATCAATTTTCAGTGTAACATCTTCGTGGTTGTAGGTGGCTGCGTGATTCACAGGTACTAATCTTAATACGCCTGTCACCTTGGCTATCATTACCTGCATCTGAAAAAAATAATGCCAGTATGTTACTTCTATCAAAAGTCAAAGTGGAACATGGAGAACAACAACAATTTATAAATATATAGGTCTTCTTTTTGCTGTGCGTGTTCGACTAAAAACTACAACACCTTTGTAAGGAAAACAATACAGGGATTCAGGGATAATATATAAATGTTTATTCAGGTAACTGTTTACACTGTGCTCGTCGGAAGTGGACTGACTCGAGGTTGGCCTCTCGATGTTGGCGCTGTCGAGCTGTCGATCTTAGCGCTCTCTGGCGTCAATTTTATTCTACTGTTTAAAATAAGTAACACCACACAGTTCGGCCATTCTGGCTTACAGTTCGCCTCGAACTGTCAACCAATTTCATACATTTTGAAACTTAATTGTAATCTAGACAAAATCACGAGGAAAATGTTCCGAAGAATGTTCACATAGCACCGCGACAAAATCTTTGTGTCAGGGCTTCATGTTACATGCTTCCCAGGTGCCCACATACGGTTTTTGAGTCAACTGGAAATTTTCGATATCTGACAAAACATACCTATCGTTTCGAAGTCTTTTTGTGATCTGATATGGACCTTTATACTGAGGTATTAGTTTTTTCGCCACTCCAATTGTTGTATCGAAATTTCTTGTCATTACAAAATCTCCTACCTCATAATTATATGGATCTTTACGCTTTTTGTCGAAATACTTTTTATTATAATTTTGTGATTTTTCAGTATTCTCGCTCGCTAGACTTCTAATGCGCTCAAGATCCCTTGTATTCTCATTTTTTTTAGTCCGCTCTAAACCTTCAGCCACTTCGTCAATAATTCTTCCACGCTGATTTACCCCAAATAGCAACAGGCTAGGAGTTGTTCCAGTCGTACTATGGATGGCATTATTTAGAGCGACCTCAACATCGTCAAGCATTTTGTACCAGTACTTTCCCGACGTAGGATCAGAAACCTTAGCTAACATAGAGCCCAAAACTCTATTCACCCTTTCGACTTACCCGTTTGCCTTCAGTGACGCGGTTGCAATTAAAACAAGTTTTATATTATTTTCGTCTATAAACGACTTGAATTCCTGCGATGTGAAACAACTACCGCGGTCAGAAATAATGGTCTTAGGCCTGCTGTAGTTTCTGAAATACTCAGCAAGACAATTTATTGATTCTTTACTTTCGGTTGTTTTCACAGCGTTAACCTTTAGAAACTTGGTAAACCCATCGATAATAAGTAAGATGTTCTTTTTTGTCTGAATTGTCCGGTCAATGGGTCCAAAGTGGTCAATGTGGCAAGTCCAAAAGGGAACATCTCCCTTCGGAATCGAATTCAAGTATCCCCTATAGCCGAGGTAGTCAATCTCAAGTTGTAAAAACTTGCATTTATCTAAACGTAAATCGAGTTTATTTTGGACCAAAAGAGTAAAAACTTCCTTCAAAATCTCTAAGTGACACTCTATCGTATCGGTAGCTATTAAAATGTCGTCCAAATATGTGACCACATTACCCGATTTGATTAGTTCTGAGAACACCTTGTTGACAAATCTTTGAAATTGCGCGGGAGCCGTCTTAAGCCCAAATGGCACTTTTAAATATTCGTACTGGCCTAGAGGCGTTATGAATGCGGTATACCTTATTGAATCCGGCACCATGTCAATGTGATTAAATCCATCCTTAAAGTCGAGTAAGATGTAATAACACTTGTCACGTAACCTGTCCAAATGATCCTCGATTAGTGGCAGGGGATAATTATCCCGCAGCGTAATTTTATTCAAAAATCTGTAATCGACGCACAGTCTAATTTCTGAATTCTTTTTGCTAGCCAACACTATCGGGGAAGCATATGGGGAATCACTCTCGCGAATGATCCCTCTTAATAACAGAGAATCTAAGATTTTTTGTATCTTCTCCTTTTCATCGTAAGAGTCTTCTCGGTCCAAAAAATATCGGATTATCATTAGTCAGTCGCAAGCTCAATTCTGTTCTTATTCTAGGAAGCTCAGGCCGTTCTTTATTAAAATATTCAGAAACGAATAAATCTTTTATAATTGAATAATATTTAATATCTACTTCCGGATTAATTTGCAGAAGATTGGCGATTCCATATTCTGAAGTATCGATTGCAAAGATTTCTCTAATGGCCTCGGCTTCATTTTTCGGTAAAGCTGTTAATCCTAAATTAAACTTATTCGAAGCATCGCGACCTAAAATAACAGAAGCTCACATGGTCCTATCCGGCACAACCAAAATTTCTAAATTACGCTCAACATTATCGAATTTTACCTTTACCGATGTAACGCCTAGTTGAATAAGTGTGCTATCGTTAATTCCACCATACTTACGAGACGATCCAGGAACCGAAGGCCTTACGGTCGCGCACGGAGTCAAGCTTTCCTTCACAAAGCTTATCGGGCTCCCAGTGTCCAATAGTGTGTCCAAAGGCAGAACATGGCTTTTGCCTCTACACTCGAACTCGTAGTCGATCATCCTGAAGCACTGTTTATCGAGTAAATTTCTTGAGATACCAATTGCATGTCGATCATGTGACATGTCAGACACGAAACTGATCTACTGCTCTCGATCCTCATCATGTAGATCCTCTGACAGGTTGGCAACCTGATTTTGGCTCTGCTGCACTGCATTTCCTTTGGGACAATCCTTGGATTGATGTCCCAATTCAAAGCATTTGAAGCATGCTCCAGCTGGTCTCCTAGGCAATCCACAATTTGCCGCAATATGTCCATTTTTTCTGCAATTGAAGCAGCGTAAAAGAGAAGTGGTTTGATCACCCTTATCCTTAGCCACTCTTTCGTAAGTAAATCCTCTCAAGACCGTATTCTTATTACCTTCCTGGATATTCTTAACATCGTCTTTCAAGAAGGCCTTTGCGAAAGCCTTCAAAAGATCTTTTTTCTGTTGAAACTGTTGGATCCTAGCTTCATTCCGTTATGATAAATCTGAGATTCCGTCTATTAGGTAGTCCACCAATTCTTCTTCGGCGATGGGAACCGCGTTTGCCAATATCAGTTTTTCGTGGAAATAATCGCAAAAGGATTCGGGAGATTTCCACACACGGTTCTCGAATTTTTTTCTTAGAGTCATCCTGTCCTGGCGGTGGTCGAACATGGCCTCGAGTTCAGCGAGAAGGCTATCCACTGGCATCCCGATGAATTTCGGCCTTGAATGGAACAATCACAATGCCTTTCCTTTTAACTTCCAGCCAATCAAAAGGCGTCCGTTATCGTCGAAATCTGTCTCACTACCTGAAAAGTCGTTAAGAAGGTCCTTGAGTGTATTTATGTTGACGTTAATTGGGGCCCGCTCGACTACAGCAGGAGCGGAGGAAGCGCGCAAAAGCTCCAACTTCCGTCTTGCAAGCTCAAGCTCACGTCTCCTCAAGTCGTGCTCTCGGCGTAAGAAGTCGGCTTCTCTCCCCTGGATACTCTCACTATGTGCCTGTGACTCACTGGATCTCTGAGGAGATGAATCCCCCACTTCTCATCATGATTGTGGTCGTTCTCATCGAATCATTCGCTCAAACTGGCTTCCCTGAGCCACTCATCGGTTGGATCCGCTTTCTGCAACCAACGTATGATTTCCGTCTTGCTTCCACTGGTAGATAATCCTCGGTTGGTGCATATTTCTTTCAACTGGACACACTTCAATTTGTTGGGATCCATAACATACGTCACGTCACTACACTAGTCAAAAGTTACACTATGGCACTTGGATAGGAGTACACACGCGCACGGACTTGAAAGCGCCGCACTGCGTTCTCTTTCGTGAACTAATTCACAACACTTTGATCCGCCATCAACCGAAATGGCGTACACTATTCCACCATTACGACCCAAGTTGAAACTTTATGGGACCCTTTTTTCAGAAGTTTTTGTAACTATTTCGGTAAAATTTTCAGAGCAGAAGGTTCGTGCAGTCGCATATCCAGTAAACGGCTGAGGAGGAGTCGGAAGTCTCTCTGGGCCACAGAAAACTGGAAAACTGAAGCGCTTCTGAACACGAGGTACGCGGCAATATCAGCCTAAGTTTTTTTTTTTTTTTTTTTTAAGAAAATGCTTCTCACATCACCATCACTTCACAATTCACTAGCACCCGCGTATCCAGTAAACGGCTCATCAGGTACAGAAATATCTCTGGGTAAAGAAAGCCCGAGAAAAAAAAACAGAATCGCGTTCGAATACGAGGCACGCGACAGAATCAGCCCAAGCTTTTGCGGGTTAAGTTATTATCTTCGCGGCACCGTCACTTCACAGTTCACTGTGGGCACTTTTAGACATTGGTATCCCACTTCTGAATTTCTAAGGAAAACAACACAGGGATTCAGGGATAATATATAAATGTTTATTCAGATAACTGTTTACACTGTGCTCGTCGAAAGCGGACTGAATCGAGGTTGGCCTCTCGATGTTGGCGCTGTCGAGCTGTTGATCTTAGCGCTCTCTGGCGTCAATCTCATTCTACTGTTTAAAATAAGTAGCACCTCACAATTTTATAATAATTTTTATAAAAATTATTAGTGTAATACAATGCTTTTCATAGTTATAAATTAAGTAAACAATTATTACAATTTAATTTTTTTTGTTATCGCTTGTCCTTCGGCCTGTGGCCATCTTGTCATCTGATGTTACAACTTGAAATACGTAATGCTATGAAATTGTAATGATGGTTGCCCTCAGCTCTTGTGGCGCTTGTTTTTAATTGAGCTGAGATTCATTCCAAAAAATGAAAAAAAAATTGTTAAAATTTTCTTTTTGTGTAATAGAAAATGTATTTTTCAAATTTTTTTTACGATATGTTGATCATGATAACTTATTATATTTATTCTCTGAATAATTATTCAAACAAATGTCAAATTGTCTATTTTACGTGTTGATGTCATCTAGAAAGATGTTTTCCTGTTGAAGGTCAAGCAATAATACCAATTGCTTTTGAAGAAACTTCATTTTTTCAATAACATAGAAAAAATTAATTTTTCATGAAATGTATATTTGAATATTATTTTTTATCTTTTCGAAATCTGTTTGAGTAAATAATAAAATTAATAGTATTTTCTGATGGTTATATTATTTCATTTAATATTTTTTGAACAATAAAGAATATTATCTTAATACACTTACATTGAAAAATAATTTGTCTCGCAAGTTAATAACAAAAATAAAGTTATCTTTTATATTATTTGCATTATGGTTTTGTTGTCTACGTATTTTTATAATCGTTTTTGTAATCGCAATGAAAATTTAGAACGATTTTGCGAAATTATTTTCATTGTCAGAAATTTACAATAATATACCGAATGGTAAAGTACGCGTTTTTATTCTGTGCTATCTTTTTTGGTTTTGGCGACGAGCGTGGAGGTGCGATTGAATCTAGCAAAGTAGACTTCAACATTTTCTGCAGAATTCATGGTATTTACGGCATTTATCGAATTCACGTAATTGATTTCATACACGGAATTCACAGAATTCATGAAATTCACGGATTTCAAGGAATTCGCGGAATTCAAGGAAATAACGCGATGCAAAGAATTAACTGAATTCACGCAATTCACGGAAGTCAAGGAATTCACGGAATTCAAGGAATTTACGTAGTTTACGGAATTCAAAGGATTCGCGGAATTAAATGAATTCACTTTAGGGAATTCCTGGAATTCACGGAATTCATGTAATTCACGATATTCAAGGAATTCACTGTTTCCAAGGAATTCAAAAAATGATCGGAATTCATGGTATTCACGGTTTCCAAGGAATTCACGGAATTCACGGCATTCATGGAATTCACGTAATTGATTTCATTCACGAAATTCACAGAATTCATGAATTTCACGGATTTCAAAGAATTCGCGAAATTCACGGAATTCAAGGAAATCACGGTATTCACGAAATTCACGAAGTTCATGGAATTCACGGAATTGAGGGAATTCTCGTAATTCAAGGAATTCAAGGAGTTCACGGAATTCAAAGAAATTGCAGAATTCATGGCATTTACGGCATTTATCGAATTCACGTAATTGATTTCATACACGGAATTCACAGAATTCATGAAATACACGGATTTCAAGGAATTCAAGGAATTCGCGGAATTCACGGAATTCAAGGAAATCACGCGATGCAAAGAATTAACTGAACTCACGCAATCCACGGAAGTCAAGGAATTCACGGAATTCAAGGAATTTACGTAGTTTACGGAATTCAAAGGATTCGCGGAATTAAATAAATTCACTTTAGGGAATTCACGGAATTCACGGAATTCATGGAATTTACGGTATTCATGGAATTCACGAAGTTCAAGGAATTCACGGAATTGATGGAATTCTCGTAATTCAAGGAATTCATGAAATTCAAAGAAATCGCGGAATTCTAGGAATTCTCGCAATTCACGAAATTCAAGGAATTGACGGGATTCACGGCATTCATGGATTTCACGTAATTGATTTCATTCACGACATTCACAGAATTCACGAATTTCACGGATTTCAAGGAATTCAAGGAATTCGCGAAATTCACGGAATTCAAGTTATCACGCAATTCAAAGAATTAACTGAATTCACGAAATTTACGGATCTCACGGAGTTCACGTTTCTCACGGAATTCCAGGAATTCATGGAATTCACATTATTCGCGGAATTCATGTAATTCACCGTATAAGCGGAATTCACGAAATTCACGGAACTCAGAGAATTCTCGAAATTCATGGAATTCACATTATTCACGGAATTCACGGAATTCAAGAAATTTAAGAAATTAACGGAATTCACGATATTCAAGGTTTTCAAGGAATTCACGGTTTCCAAGGAATTCACGGAATTCAATGAATTCGCGGAATTCACGGAATTCACGGTATTCACGGAATTCATGCAATTCACGGAATTCATGCAATTCACGGTATTCACGGAATTCACGGAATTCAAGGTTATCACGCAGTTCAAAGAATTAACTGAATTCACGAAATTTATGGATCTCACGGAGTTCACGTTTCTCACGGAATTCCAGGAATTCATGGAATTCACATTATTCGCGGAATTCATGGAATTCACCGTATAAGCGGAATTCACGAAATTCACGGAACTCAGAGAATTCTCGTAATTCATGGAATTCACGGTATTCACGGAATTCACGGTATTCACGGAATTCATGAAATTCACGTAGTTGATAGAATTTACGTCATTGATGTAATTCACGAAATTCAAAGATATCGCGGAATTCTGGAAATTTAATTAGTTAACAAAATGTGAGGAATTCACGGAAGTCAAGGAATTCACGTGATTTACGAAATTCAAAGGATTCGCGGAATTAAATTAATTCGCTTTAAGGAATTCACGGAATTCAAGAAATTCAAGAAATTCACGATATTGAAGGTTTTCAAGGAATTCACGGTTTCCAAGGAATTCAGGGAATTGAAGGAATTCGCGGAATTCACGGAATTCACAGTATTCACGAAATTCATGCAATTCACGGTATTCAGGGAATTCATGCAATTCACGGTATTCACGGAATTCATGCGATTCACGGTATTCACGGAATTCATGAAATTCACGTAGTTGATGGAATTTACGTCATTGATGTAATTCACAAAATTCAAAGATATCGCGGAATTCTAAAATTCAATTAGTTAACAAAATGTGAGGAATTCACGGAATTCATGTAATTCAAGGAATTCATGAAATTCAAGCAAATCATGGAATTCACGAAATTCATTAAATTTCAGGAATTCATGGAATTCAGAGAACTCAAGAAATTCGTGTATTTCACGGAATTTACAGAATTCACGAAATTCATGAAATTCTCAGAATTGATGGAATTCTCGCAATTCACGAAATTCAAGGAATTGACGAAATTCACAGAATTCGCATAATTCATGGCATTCACAGCATTCATGGAATTCACGTGATTGATTTTATTGACGAAATTCACAGAATTCATGAAATTCACGGATTTCAAGCAATTCAAGAAATTCAAGGAATTCAAGGAATTCAAGGAATTCACAGAATTCACGGAATTCAAGGAAATCACGGAATTCGCGGAATTCAAGGAAATCACGCGATTCAAAGAATTTGGGGAATTGGTAGAATCCAATCAATACACTGTAAGGAATTCACGGAATTCACCGTATTCACAGTTTTCATGGAATTGAAGGAATTCACGGCATTCACGAAATTCACTGTCTTCACGGAATTCATGGAATTCGCGATATTCGCGGAATTCACGGAATTCGAGGTATTCACGGTATTCACAGAATTCACGAAATTCATGGAATTTACGAAATTCAAAGAGTTGGCGGAATTCGTGGAATTCAAATTATTAACAAAATTCAAGGAATTCACGGAATGCATGGAATTTATGAAATTCACAGAATTTAGAAATTTAACGGATTTCAAGGAATTCACGAATTTCACCATTTCCAACATCTCGTGGGGGCCGGAAGGCACCCTTTGACTGGTTTCCGAGATAATTTTTGTCAAACCCCTACCCCTTTCGAATAGCTCGTGATAGCGGGAAGGCAAACATGTGACTGGTCACACAAATAATGCTGGCCAAACCCCTAACCCTTTCCAGCACTTCGTCGGGGCGGAAAGGCTCTCCTGTTACTGGTGACAGAAATAATGTTGATCAATACCCTACCCCTTTCACAGAATTCACGAAATTCATGGAATTCACGGAAATCACGAATTCATGGAATTCACGAATTCATGGAATTCACGGAATTCTTGGAATTCACAGTAATCACAGAATTCATGGAATTCACGGTTTTCGCGGAATTCGAGTAATTAGTCGAATTCACGGAATTCGAAGAATTATTGGAATTCACGAAATTCACGGAACTCACGGTATTCACGCGATTCACGAAGTTCATGGAATTCACGGAATAGATGGAATTCTCGTAATTCAAGGAATTCTCGTAATTCAAGGAATTCATGGAATTCAAAGAATGTACGGAATTCGAAGAAATCGCGGAATTCTAGGAATTCTCGCAATTCACGAAATTCAAGGAATTGACGGAATCCACAGAGTTCACAGAATTCATGGCATTCACGGCATCCATGGAATTCACGTGATTGATTTAACTCGCGAAATTCACGGATTTTGGGGAATTCGCGGAATTCACGGAATTCAAGGAAATCACGAAATTCACGGAACTCACGGTATTCACGGAATTCACGAATTTCATGGAATTCACGGAATTGAGGGAATTCTCGTCATTCATGGAATTTATGAAATTCGAGGAATTCACGGAATTCAAAGAAATTGCAGAATTCAAGGAATTCAAGAAATTCACGGAGTTCACGATATTCAAGGTTTTCAAGAAATTCACTGTTTCCGAGGAATTCAAGAAATTCAAGAAATGATCGGAATTCACGGTATTCACAGTTTTCAAGGAATTCATGAAATTTGCGGTATTCATGGAATTTGCGGAAGTCATGGCATTCACGAAATTCATGGAATTCTCATAATTGATGGAAGTTCCGCAATTCACGGAAGTCAAGGAATTCAAGAAATTCACGGAGTTCACGATATTCAAGGTTTTCAAGAAATTCACTGTTTCCAAGGAATTCAAGAAATTCAAGAAATGATCGGAATCCATGGTATTCACGGTTTTCAAGGAACTCATGGAATTTACGGTATTCATGGAATTTGCGGAATTCATGGCATTCACGGCATTCATGGAATTCACGTGATAGATTTCATTCGCGAAATTCACAGAATTCATAAAATTCACGGATTTCAAGGAATTCGCGGAATTCACGGAATTCAAGGAAATCACGTAATTCAAAGAATTAACTGAATTCACGGAATTTACGAATCTCACGGAGTTCACATTTCTCACAGAATTCCAGGAATTTTGTGGAATTCACGGAATTCATGAAATTCACAGAGTTCAAGGACTTCGAGGAATTCGTGGAATTTACGGATTTCAGCGATTCACGGAACTCAGAGAATTCTCGGAATTCATGGAAATCACATTATTCACGGAATTCATGAAATTCACAAAATTCACGGAACTCACGGTATTCACGGAGTTCACGAAGTTCATGGAATTCACGGAATTATTGGAATTCTCGTAATTCAAGGAATTCATGAAATTCAAAGAAATCGCGGAATTCTAGGAATTCTCGCAATTCACGAAA
>JAABKJ010017545.1:8818542-8908775 GCA_011634705.1 Andricus grossulariae | reverse complement strand
TCACGCAATTCAAAGAATTAACTGAATTCACGAAATTTACGGATCTCACGGAGTTCACGTTTCTCACGGAATTCCAGAAATTCATGGAATTCACATTATTCGCGGAATCCATGGAATTCACCGTATAAGCGGAATTCACGAAATTCACGGAACTCAGAGAATTCTCGTAATTCATGGAAATCACATTATTCACGGAATTCACGGAATTCACGGAATTAACGGTATTCACGGAATTCATGCAATTCACGGTATTCACGGAATTCACGGAATTCACGGTATTCACGGTATTCACGGAATTCATGAAATTCACGTAGTTGATGGAATTTACGTCATTGATGTAATTCACGAAATTCAAAGATATCGCGGAATTCTGAAAATTTAATTAGTTAACAAAATGTGAGGAATTCACGGAAGTCGAGGAATTCACGGAATTCAAGGAATTCACGTGGTTTGCGGAGTTCAACGGATTCGCGGAATTAATTTAATTCACTTTAAGGAATTCACGGAATTCAAGAAATTCAAGAAATTCACGATATTAAAGGTTTTCAAGGAATTCACGGTTTCCAAGGAATTCACGGAATTGAAAGAATTCGCGGAACTCACAGAATTCACGGTATTCACGGAATTCATGCAATTCACGGTATTCACGGAATTCATGCAATTCACGGTATTCACGGAATTCATGCAATTCACGGTATTCACGGAATTTATGAAATTCACGTAGTTGATGGAATTTACGTCATTGATGTAATTCACGAAATTCAAAGATATCGCGGAATTCTGGAAATTTCATTAGTTAACAAAATGTGCGGAATTCACGGAAGTCATGTAATTCAAGGAATTCATGAAATTCAAGCAAATCACGAAATTCAAGGAATTGACGAAATTCACAGAATTCATTAAATTCACGGATTTCAAGGAATTCAAGGAATTCAAGGAATTCGCGGAATTCACGGAATTCAAGGAAATCACGGAATTCGCGGAGTTCAAGGAAATCACGCGATGCGAAGAATTAAGTGAATTCACGGAATTTACGGATCTTACGGAGTTCACGTTATTTACGGAATTCACGGAATTCATGAAATTCACGGAGTTCAAGGAATTCACGAAATTCATTAAATTTCAGGAATTCATGGAATTCAGAGAACTCAAAGAATTCGCGTATTTCACGGAATTTACAGAATTCACGAAATTCATGGAATTCTCAGAATTGATGGAATTCTCGCAATTCACGAAATTCAAGGAATTGACGAAATTCACAGAATTCATGAAATTCACGGATTTCAAGGAATTCAAGAAATTCAAGGAAATCACGGAATTCGCGGAATTCAAGGAAATCACGCGATGCGAAGAATTAAGTGAATTCACGGAATTCATGAAATTCACGGAGTTCAAGGAATTCAAGGAATTCGTGGAATTCACGGAGCTCAGCAATTCACGGAGCTGAGAGAATTCTCGGAATTCATGTAATTTACGGTATTCATGGAATTCACGGTATTCACGGAATTCATGGAATTCGTGAAATTGATGGATATGATGCAATTCAAGGATTTCGCGGAATTTAAGGAAATCAAGGAATTCAAGGATTTCATGGATTTCACGGAATTCATTAAATTCGTGGAGTTCAAGGAATTGAAGGGATTCGTGGAATTTACGTAATTCAGGCAATTCACAAAACTCAGGGAATTGTCAGAATTCATGAAATTTACGTAGTTCACGGAATTCAAAGGATTCGCGGAATTAAATTTATTCACTTTAAGGAATTCACGGAATTCAAGGAATACATGGAATTCAAGAAATTCAAGGAATTGAAGAAATTCACGGAATTCATGGTATTCACGGTTTTCAAGGAATTGACGGGATTCATGGAATTCGCGGTATTCATGAAATTCACGTAATTGATGGAATGTACGTAATTGATGTAATTCACGAAATTCGAAGAATTCGCTGAGTTCGGGGAATTTAATTTATTAACAAAATGTGAGGAATTCACGAAATTCATGTAATTTAAGGAATTCATGAAATTCAAGCAAATCATGGAATTCACGAAATTGATTAAATTCGAGAAATTCATGGAATTCACAGAATTCTAGCAATTCGCGTACTTCACCGAATTTACAGAATTCAGGGATTTCACAGAATTAACGGATTTCAAGGAATTCACATAATTCACCCTTTCCAACATCTCGTGGGGGCTGGAAGGCACCCTCTGACTGGTTTCCGAGATAATGTCGGTCAAACCCCTACCCACTTCAAATAGCTCATGGAAGCGAGAAGGCACCAGTGTGACTTGACACAAAAATAATGCTGGTCGAACCCCTACCCCGAAGATTTAGTGGAATTCACGAAATTCGGGGAATTCCCGGAACTCACGGAGTTCGCGGTATTCACGAAATTCAAAAAATTCGTGGAATTCACGTAATTCAGGCAATTCATGGAATTCAGGGAATTCTTGGAATTCATGGAAGTTACGGTATTCATGGAATTTGCGGAATTGTCGAAATTCTAGGAAATCACGGAATTCACGTAATTCAGGCAATTCACGTAACTCAGGGAATTCGCGGAATTCATGGAATTCACGGTATTCACGGAATTCACTGAATTCAAGGAAATCACGGAATTCGAGGAATTCTCGAAATTTTCAGAATTCACGGAATTCACAGAATTCGCGGAATTCATGCAATTCAAAGAATTGATTGAATTCACGCAATTGGCGGAATTGAAGAAATTCACGTAATTTACGCAATTCAAAGAATTTTGGGAATTGGTGGAATCCAATCAATTCACTGTAAGGAATTCACGGAATTCACCGTATTCACAGTTTTCAAGGAATTGAAGGAATTCACGGCATTCACGAAATTCACTGTATTCACGGAATTCATGGGATTCGCGGAATTCACGGAATTCACGGAATTCACGGAATTCAAGGTATTCACGGAATTCACGGAATTCACGAAATTCATGGAATTTACGAAATTCAAAGAGTTGGCGGAATTCGTGAAATTCAAATTATTAACAAAATATAAGGAATTCACGGAATGCATGGAATTTATGAAATTCAAGCAAATCATGTAGTTATCGAAATTCGAAGAATTCAGGGAATTCACGGAAATCAAGGAATTCGCGTACTTCACGAAATTCACAGAATTTAGAAATTTAACGGATTTCAAGGAATTCACGAATTTCACCCTTTCCAACATCTCGTGGGGGCCGGAAGGCACCCTTTGACTGGTTCCCGAGATAATTTTTGTCAAACCCCTACCCCTTTCGAATAGCTCGTGATAGCGGGAAGGCACCCATGTGACTGGTCACACAAATAATGCTGGCCAAACCCCTACCCCTTTCCAGCAATTCGTCGGGGCGGAAAGGCTCTCCTGTTGCTGGTGACAGAAATAATGTTGATCAATACCCTACCCCTTTCACAGAATTCACGGAATTCATGGAATTCACGGAAATCACGAATTCATGGAATTCACGAAATTCACGGAACTCACAGTATTCACGCGATTCACGAAGTTCATGGAATTCACGGAATAGATGGAATTCTCGTAATTCAAGGAATTCACGGAATTCAAAGAATGCACGGAATTCGAAGAAATTGCGGAATTCTAGGAATTCTCGCAATTCACGAAATTCAAGGAATTGACGGAATCCACAGAGTTCACAGAATTCATAGCATTCACGGCATTCATGGAATTCACGTGATTGATTTAACTCGCGAAATTCACGGATTTTAAGGAATTCGCGGAATTCACGGAATTCAAGGAAATCACGAAATTCACGGAACTCACGGTATTCACGGAATTCACGAAGTTCATGGAATTCACGGAATTGAGGGAATTCTCGTAATTCAAGGAATTCATGAAATTCACGAAATTCAAAGAAATCGCAGAATTCATAGCATTCACGGCATTTATGGAATTCACGTAATTGATTTCATTCACAGAATTCATAAAATTCACGGATTTCAAGGAATTCAAGGAATTCACGGAATTCACAGAATTCAAGGAAATCACGCAATGCGAAGAATTAACTGAATTCACGGAAGTCAAGGAATTCACGGAATTCAAGGAATTTACGTAGTTTACGGAATTCAAAGGAATCGCGGAATTAAATAAATTCACTTTAAGGGATTCACGGAATTCACGGAATTCAAGGAATTCAAGAAATTCCCGGAATTCACGATATCCAAGGTTTTCAAGGAATTCACGGTTTCCAAGGAATTCACGGAATTCAAGGAATTCAAGGAATTCACGGAATTCATGGAATTCATGGTATACACGGAATTCACAGAATTCACGGAATTCATGCAAGTCACGGTATTCACGGAATTCATGGAATTCACGGTACTTACGGAATTCATGAAATTCACGTAATTGATGGAATTTACGTAATTCATGTTATTATTATTATATCATTAGGCCGTTTCCCTTTCGGGGTAGGCGTGAATTGCTCGGTGGTAAAGTAGTGATGTGTGGCGATTTCGTCGAAAATAACCTCCTTCCAATATCAACTCTCATCCCTTAATAAATCTTTGTAAAAATATGGAAATTTTGAACATATCGTCGAGAAATGTCAAACGGAGGTTAGGAAGAACACAAATGTCAACATTGCCAAAGCGCAGGCGCCTCTTATTTCTTTGGCTCACTGATACCAACCTACATTTTATAAAAAATTAATTTGGTTCTGATAACTGGGTGCGTCATCAGCGTCATAAATTTGAGCAATGTTTTAACTGGAATCGTGAAAATTACAAATTACAAATTTCAGATTAAATGTCTAAAAGGTGCTTTAAGTCGCAAACTTTTAAATCTTAAAAGCTGAATGTAATTTGACGTACACAAAATTTAATAATTAATATAATGAAATTTGAAATATTTGTATGTTTTTAAATTGAGAGAATTTGAATTAGATAACGTTTATTTATGCATTAAATTATATTAAAAACAATGTAACGTTCCGTTTTCTGCATTAAGCTTGAGTTAAAAATATTTCAAAGCAAATATTAATCCGAACAAATAATTAATGTTGTGCTGTTCTGACCATGTCGGGGTACAAGCAGATTAAAAAATATCGATTAAAATAGTTTTTTCAAGTTTATTACATGGTTTGAAAAGTTAATTTTTTTATTTATTATTGTTCAACATTTCGCTGATTTTTAGAATTAACTTTAAAATAAAGTATTTTGTAAATTTAATAAATAAAATGAAGTTTTTTAAAATTAATTTAGGATTATTTATGAAAGCATAAACATTGGTAAAGAAAATATGAATATTTTGTAGGAATAATGCTTGTGAAATTTTCTTTTCGGCAATAAATTGTAACTTAAGGATTATTAACAAACTGAAGGGATTTTTCTAAATTTTTTAATTGATTCTCACTACCAGTACTTAAACTAATTTCCGATTTCATTTTAGGCAATACACTTGGGAAATTTTTTATGTGATGGGTTTAATATGTACTTAATATGTAATGAATTTTATTATATAATGTAAGGAATTATTCGTGCTTTTACTTTGAAATCATTGACTTTTCTTTATTGATTCATTGTACAAAATATTTATTTTTAACATCGAATTTCCCATTTATTCTAAAAAGCGTTCTTTTTAAAACAGACGAAGAAAATCGGAGGTGGTGGATTCGGGGAAATCTACGAAGGACTAGATTTAATGACGAAAGAGCATGTCGCCCTTAAAGTTGAGTCTGCCCGTCAACCCAAGCAGGTTCTTAAAATGGAGGTAGCAGTGCTAAAAAAACTTCAAGGTGAGACTAATTATTGCAAACCTTCTCACATTATTCTATCATCACTTATAAATCATATCTACGATTTACGTTAATTATCTGTTGCCTTAATTTTATTTTTTTTTAAATAGAACTACTGTTCGTTCAAAAATTTAGAAGAATTTTCGCAGAAAAGAAATGATTCTGAAATTTAGCGCAAATGATATAATTTAATCTCTAATAAAAAAAAAAATTATTTTAGGGAAGGAACATGTCTGTAGATTCATAGGCTGTGGGCGAAACGATCGATTCAATTATGTTGTGATGCAGCTGCAAGGAAAAAATTTGGCAGAATTGCGACGCGCGCAACCAAGAGGTGCCTTTTCTTTATCTACCACTCTGCGACTAGGACTTCAAATTTTAAAAGCAATAGAAAGTATTCATCAAGTTGGCTTCCTTCACAGAGATATTAAGCCAGTGAGTTTCATTTGATTTCGCTTTCAAAAAGAAAAGAAAAGAAAAAAAAACCAATAGAAAAATGTTTAAAGCAAATTTTCTGAGTTATTTATTTTAAGTTTGTCTTTAGCAAATCTCTAAAGTCGACAATTAATGCTGTTTTATTGCCCTTTCAGTCAAATTTTTCAATCGGTCGTCAGCCCTATAATAGCAGATTGGTTTATATGCTTGACTTTGGATTGGCTCGTCAATTTACGACAGGAACTGGAGAAGTTAGACCTCCCCGAACTGCTGCAGGATTCAGAGGTACCGTCCGTTATGCGTCTGTTAATGCCCATAAAAATAAAGAAATGGGACGCCATGACGATTTGTGGTCGCTCTTTTATATGCTGGTAGAATTTGTTAATGGGCAACTTCCATGGCGCAAAATTAAAGACAAGGAACAAGTGAGTTTCACGTATTTAAAAGACTACTGATTTATTTGGAAGACGTCATTTTATTCGCATTATTTTTTGTGTTTATTTCTTTTGTCATACAGGTAGGATTAATGAAAGAAAAATATGATCACCGATTGCTTCTGAAACACCTTCCTTCTGATCTCCGCTCATTCTTGGAACACATACAAGTAAGGCGATTTTTTTATAGACCACATCTTGTATTAACAAGCCTACCAGCTATGTACCTTTTTTTGAAAGACCCTTTAGTCACTTCTTCAACATTTGATAACTTTCACATTTTAAAAATGTTCTAAATCGAGTAAGTTCAGATTCTAAAATAAAAAATGGTAAAATTTCATACCGTTAGTTTGATTTTATAAAAGTACTCACGGCTTCCTTTTTATTTATTTTTTCTACAGTGGAGTGCATGTATGCCTTCCTGCGTTAATAAAAAAATAAAAACAATTATTAATTTGTCTGTTCTGCACAGGAAGATATATGCCTCCACTGTACGTAGAATGTCGCTGGCAGGCCTGCATTTAATATTATTTTGAAAAAAATGAATATTGAACTTGAAATAAATGATTCAAGATATAATAAATTCAATGATAAATTACATCAGTTGCATCAGCCTTTTCATGAATCATCAATTAGTCATTTAAAATTGTTATACAAAAAATCAGACATTTAAAATATTTCTCTAACAATCATTATGACAGATTTCTCTTAAGTTTTTCAACTATGCTGTAACAAAAACCGCTGCCATAACTATTTATGAATGATATCTATATGATTCTTGGCTAGTTGACAAATTCTCCTTTACGTGTTAAACTTGTTCTAAAACACCAATTTGTTTTTGTTTGTTTTTTCATTTATTTTCTATTTCTTGATTAAATGTTCTGAACAATGTGTTATTCAACTAGCAATTTTTTACACGAGTTAAATGAGGTTCTTTTTAATTTATATGAAATGCAAATGGTTCCTTTAAAATTATTTGAATTTATTTTGCAGAGCTTGGGTTATGCGGATAAACCGGATTATGCAATGTTGGGTGGTTTGCTCGAAAGATGCATGAAGCGTCGAGGCGTGAAAGCGAGCGACCCTTACGATTGGGAAAGACCTATAATAGTTAATGAAGGTTTACCAACCGCTAGATCGTTACCCACAGTTCCTCTTCCTCCGACACACACGACAGCCACTACGATTAACCAACTGCAAACCACACCAAATGTTGATACAAATAATCAAGAGAATGTGGAACCAGACAACAGGAAAGAGTTAGATGTGAGTTTTGATTTTTCAGTTTGAATTAAGGCCGAGTCTAAGCGTCCGGGCAGTCCGTACTTTTATCGCCCGGTAGAGTCTAAACGTAGAGATCTGGCAAGGGGAAGGTGTAGCTGGAAAAGGGAAGGCGTGCTTTGTGTCCGGACGTATAGACACTACCTTTAATTCATATTAAAAATATTTAAATTACTGGTTAAAAGTATCGCTATTTTCACAGCGGCTAATCTTTCCCCGAATTTTAATTAAACACAGGTTTTTTTCTATCCGATGTCAAATAAATGCAAACAACTACAAGTAAAAAAATTGCATGATTTTAAATTAATATTAATAAAAATCAAACCATTTTATAGGATGAAATAATTAAATAGGACCAAAAAATATCAGTAGAATTAAATTTAGTTTATCTTGTAATTAATAAAAATAGAAGAAATTTTCCAATTGGGCTGCGATCAGTTATTATGCTTGGGTTTTTAAAACTCTCGATTCTTTAAAAACGATATTTTTCATTTGAATTTAAATTAAAGCATTCAGAACTAAGCAAGATAAAATTCGTAATCCTTGTTAACTATAAATTTTAAATGTCAAGACTTCGTCAAATGTGGATGATTTTTAACTGAAAGTCTTTCTGAATAGAAGAATGTAAAATTATATAATTTTAAAATAAGACGTTCAAAATTTTAAGGTTACATTGGGGTAAATTCATACAAACAGCTATACGAGATATACATATGAAGAACATACACAACTAATTGAAGATACTCCAACCTCACGTCGATCAACTTTAAGCATGTGAAAGTGTCTAACCTATCGGGCCTCTCTGTTCTTCCATGCTTTCAGGGCTCACCTTCATTAAAAAAATGGCAAAAAAATCTGTCATTTTCGCAGAATGACTGTGTTGTGTCCTTATATGTTTTCTTAGTTTAAAAAAAATCGTTAAAAATGTTAAGCAACCAAGGTCAACTATGTAGTAATTTTGATACTCTGGGATATGGCTTACGTGCATAAGGATCTAATTTCAATTTTCTCAACTTTAGAATAGTCAACCTCCTTCTAATTGCACAAACCATTAGAG
The DNA here is from genome assembly GCA_011634705.1 of Andricus grossulariae. Classification (NCBI taxonomy): domain Eukaryota; kingdom Metazoa; phylum Arthropoda; class Insecta; order Hymenoptera; family Cynipidae; genus Andricus; species Andricus grossulariae. The sequence goes on along the minus strand of JAABKJ010017545.1, from coordinate 8,899,805 downwards.
AGCACTTTAATGAATCTATATTTCCAATTTAAAAAAAGTCCTAAGAAAATTACAAATATCCAGATAATACATTGAAGCAATAATCATGACGAATAAAATAAAAATTAATTTTACTCAATAAAAGTTACAAATGTTTAATTAACCTAATTATAAGTCAGATAGAAGTTCAGAACCATTAAAAACTGTTTAAACTATTTTAAAATAATGAATCCATTAATTAAGTGCTAGGATTCTTCTATTGGAGATATATAGCATTTTTTATGTAAAATTAAACGCTGTATCTGTTCGTCCAGGTTTTTCGACTAATAGCCCTCGTGACCAACAGATCACACTTCCATTTTCCAGATCCGCCAATCAAGTTTGCAAGATTTTGATTTTCGCTTTTCGTACTTAAATGCTAGACCCCTAGCCACGGCACAAATTAAAAGTTGACAACAATCCTTTTCTAAGGCTCCTTGTAATTTTTATGTAAATATTCGTCATTTTAAGAATGGTCGCTTGAGAATTGATGGAGGGCAGAAAAACATTATGGATTGCCACGAGGAGGGTCGAAAATTAGCTAAAGGTTGATCAGGTGATATATGGATGCTCCATAATAAACTTCCAAATTTAAAAAAAGTGTAAAGTGGAAAATTATTAAAATTGAGAAACTTGAACATTTTAGGAATTGACATCTGTAGCGCTTTAAGTTTAAAACCTTCAAAAATTACTAAGTTAATAATTAAACACTTTGATTTTAAAGTGATCGGAATCGGATAATTTGAAACTTTAAAAATGCAGTCTTCAAAATTGATAAATTTTAGCCTTCGAAAACATTTCAGTTAGAATGCATTTAATATTTAAGGTATATTTTAAGTGCTTAAAATAGAGAATCTGCATGTGTTATACAAAGAAATAGTCAATATTAGGTTTATATATTTTGTAGTTTAATTGTTAAAAGTGGAAAAAAAACTTGCGGGTATAGGAACTTTTATGTTTGATCTGTCGTCATTTATACGGGTAGTCCTTGCCAATGATTGGTTATTCAGTATTTTTTTTAAATCGCGTGTCACATTCAATTTTTTTTGTATATCGAGACTCTCAGTGTCAACATTTATTGCCATGATTGACATTTAAAATGTCAAACATTTGAAATGTATGATGGAAAAAGGTTATTTATTTCTAAGCGGATTCGCAAAATCTTTAATCACTTCAAATCTTTAATAATTTTCCATGTCCTTCGTAAGCTTGAATGGAAATTTCTATTCATGACATCATAAAATAAAAAATTTGGCCTATATTAATATGAAATATTATGGTTGAAAGTCACCAAATTCAAAAATACAGTCGAACTCGGATTTAACGTTCCCGGATTTATCGTTTCCGAGAATTGACGCCGCGCCGCGGGTAGGCTTGTCAGGAGCTGCGCGGGGTGTGTTTACCATTTCCGAGAATTGACGCCGCGCCGCGGGTAGGCTTGTCAGAGCTGCGCGGGGTGTGCGGGGTTCACGAAGGCGTGACAAAACAGGAACTGTTTACGTTCGGAGTTGAGCCAAATCCGGTTCAGTTAGGGTAGGTCATGTCCAAGGACAGCCCCAAAACCGACGTTAAATCTGAGTTCGACTGTATAATAAATTATCTGCGCATTATTCACTTTTTATGTATGCTCCGTATAACGGACGTTACCATATTGGCTGCTTATTCAAATGTAGTATTCGAAATCGGAATTTTTAGCCAATTGTAAATAAGCTGTAATTACTTAAAATAAAAAATAAGTGCTTTTATCAAATGCTTACATCGTAAAATTTGAAATAAAACGTTAAAAAATGCATGCAAATTCTCTATTGAACATTTTATTGGAATGATGAAGATTTTAAAGAAAAAACATCCTTTTTCCGATGAAGAATATTAGCTATGTAACTTGGGTGCCTTGATACTCTTTGCCGGTAACATAATTTGTAATCTGAATTGAATAAATTAATCATGTTTTATATATGTGTTAATTTTTGTTGTATTTATCCGTTTAGGCTCAATTGGATTATGAAAGTATATGCAGGAGAAATAGACAATGTGCAATTGAAGGGTCCGCAGTTCCGTTTACAGCAGCGATCAGCAACCATGGCCGGGATAAAAATTGCAATGCTACCATTCCTGTTACAGACAACACGCAATCACAGGGAGGACAAGTCGCCGTTACACCTCCTGTGCAAGGTATGTAAAAAAACTTTTTTTAACTTTTGTTCTGGGGGGGGGGGGATATTACCTATATTAATTTACTCTAGCATAAATTCTTAGAATATTCAGGCAAACAATTAGTTAAACAGGGTGAGCATTGAACTCGAAAATAATAATTATAAAATAGTATAAATCTTCAATGCTCAATTTGCTTAGTTTCTCCAAAGAAAAGACGCGCAGTTTCAATGGCTGTCGAGCCACAGTGTCAAGTTGCCCCCTTGGAAAAGCAGATGGACAACGAAGGTGATGAACTGATGGCTTCTGCACGTTCCGCTTCAGAACTTCCTCGCACCAAGTCCACTACGAATGCTGCTACGCCTCTTCGTAAATCTGCTAGCGGTGCAACTTTTGCGCGGTTGCGAGTCGTTGCTGCACCAGAACCAAATTCCGGTGAACCTCCAAGTCCTAGAATACAAACCGACATAGATGCTTCTTACTGTTCTTATGACGTTACAAATCCAAAACACGGCGGAAACCAAAGTCCCGTAAGTATTTCACATTTAAAAAATAATCTATCATTTAAGATCTTGCAAACAGAAGCTTTATCATTATTCAGGCTGGCTGCAGGACTGGAAAATCAGGGGAACTGAGATATGCCCCAGAATTTTTTGAAGTCGAGAAAATCCGGAAAAATGACAGTCAATTTATGTTTTGGGCGGGAATGTTTATAATTTCTAGGACTTTCCATGTTACTTGGTATTACATTAGCAGAAGCGGTATGTCGAATATTGTCCAAATTTTGTTCCAAGTTGTTCTTTCTGACCTAAAAAAAATTTTAGGATTGGGTTGCCAGAAATTTTTTTTTAAACCGAGCATTTTCTCGTTGTAAATTCGATATTGTTTCCAATAATGAATATAATTACCCTTTTTTTTAATGCTCGTGGGGGACTGAAAATATATTTTTTTTAATATGCGGGATACGGAAAATGTACCAAAGCATGTTTCTTTCGAAAAGTTACACAAAAAATGTGTAAAAGTAGACAAAGTTTTGAAAAAGAATTTGTCATTCCTACCAAAATTTTTTTTAGTTTACAAAGGACACATACCAAGTTACATGCTTTTTTTAAATCTAAGGCAAATTTAGATGTTCCTCTGCTGCTATCACGTAAAATTATAATTTTAAAGCTTTCTGCAATTCCAATCTAAAATTTGGAATTTTCGAAGCTTTGAGTTTAAAAATAATGTAAATGTTCAATTTAGAAAATGTTTTAAATTAACATAAGCCGTTTTGACTGGCTAATATTAAAAAATTTTGAGCAAATAAAGAATAAAAAACAATACAATTTTCCAGCCAAAGGTTTAGTTTTTAAGGGCCTCTTTAAAATTGTTCTATTTTAATGACTTGTGATTCTTATTTTGAAGTAGTGTCTAATTTGGAAGTTCTTGAATTAAAATTATTCAAAATACAAGTGTTCCAATTTGTAAGTGAACATTAATGATGTTATAGCTTAGAAATCGCGAATTTTAAATGTTTTGAAATTAGAATAGTTCCAATTTGAATGCTTTAGGTTGCAATTTAGCTTTGAAGACTTTAAGGATTACTAGGAACTTTTTTCTTAGACTTTAGTGGCCACCATGATTATTTCCATTATTTTGGTTCTTGACATTAAATTTTACTTTACATTTTTTTTTATCACTTTACAAATTGATTAATACGACAGAGTTAATGCACCGATTTCAGGAAATCTCTACGAAGAGCGCTATTCATATCTGCAACGCGGTATCTTCTCTCTCATGTGTGGAAATGACGATGAAGCAAATATCTATTGCTAATAAGAGTTAAATTGAGAACCCCCTTTCCAATTTTAATAATTATAAACCCAAAGGTACAGATCAGAGTGTTTGTAGAGAATAGAGTGTTGTAAGAAATGTTTCTTGTTAGGTAATGTGTTATTAGAAAGTGTCAGTGATGTCCTTAAAAAAGTCCTTGCAAAGAGAACAATTTGCTTCTTCTTGAACAAGGCCGATACCTTGAACGTGTTATAACCACACTTAATGGATCTTATTTTCGTCCCTTTAAATTAATTTTATTTTCTTTGTTTCAGATACTAAGTTATTTGGTTTTTTTTTTTAGGTAACGGAACAGAGAGAACCTTTGAGAAGGGAGCCGAAAAAAAGAGCTGACGGACGTCAGCAGTCACGGAGTGGACGTTCAGCGTTTAAAGATTGTTCCATTACTCAGTTCGCACAAATAGACGACGATAACGTCTCGGCTTTGCAACAAGTAACGAGAGGGGGTGGCGGATTAACACTGGCGTCACAGTGGAAGTCGCAGTTTGATGATTCTGAGGAAACGGATAATGAATGGAAAGGAGACAATTTACAAAGCCCAGAACATAAAGGAGTTCATCCACCGTCTCTTGTTCCACAGGTAAGCTCGCGTATTCGTCGAAAGTCATAACCTATAGAAAAAATCTTAATTTCTCAGGACGAATAAAAATTCCATCCATAAAAAGAATATTTATGTCTTTTATAATAGTAATAATTAAAGTTTTTATAATTGATCCATAACTTCGTTTCCATTCTGAAATTTTCGGTACTTACTAAAGTCGGCGTCAAAAGTACGCGACCCTCACTTTGAACGCTTGCAACTCGTTCAAAAAAAATCGCAGAAAATATTGGCCAGGTATAACGCTTTGACCTTTAATTTTAAAGAGTCTGTCCACAAATGTGTGGAAAATCTAAAGACCGAGCGCGTAGCGCGAGGTGAATATATTATCGAGCGCGAAACGTGAGATCAATATATTTTCGAGCGCGAGAAACAACAGTCGCGAGCGCTAGGCACGCTCAAACTTGCGAGCCGCGCTAGCAGCGCGCAATGAGAATGTGCCCGCGCGGCGGGCATATTTTTTATATAATAATAATTAACTTTTTTAATTTTCACAATAAACCTTGGTTTAATTAGACTAGACATTTAAACCATTTGAAATCCAAAGGCTGAATAACGCTTTGGAAATTTGTAATGTCTTATGTACAATGAAGTGGAGATTCAGCCTACCAGCCGATTCTATGGCTACCGGGAGCTCGGCCCTTTCTTTGGAAGAGATGTCTTTCGCGCTTAAATTGGACAATGATGAGAAAGGACGTTTTTTCAATACGACTTTTCCAGTATTGAAACTCATTAAGATCGAAATGATTCGGAACCTTTTAATTCAGACATTAATATTTTTTATTGACCGGACAAATTTTGAGATGGAACCACTGAATCGAGAAGATTCTTGTAAGCTAGAGTTCAGCTTCAAATCTGTATCCAGAGACGAGATAATTATTTCTTATATTTTGAGCTCTACTTATCAAAATAATCATCAAATTGAAGAAAAACACATCGCTATGTGTTAAGTACATGTTACTGAATACTCATGCTTTTTTTCAAATTTCTGGTACCAATTTTTAAACCTGTGGAGGCCTTCAAAGTCGACGTAGGTTAAAATGAGAATCATTTCTCCTGTTTTTCACACATTTTGTGTCACAGGAAAGTCAACAAATATTTTGACGAAAATGAAACTGACATCGCCAGCAACCATTTTTAACTATATATGTGGAATTTGTAAATTTTTGCCGTAATTTGAGATCGCCTGGCGCATAGTGTGACATTCGAATGCACAAAGATGCTGGTTAATCAAAAAAAAACCTTCGGGGACTTTTTACTGGAGGGTAATGCTAACTTTCGAGAACTTTTCCTGAATGTTACCTCAAAATTTTCTTTTTTTGCTCCATGCTAGTGTGTAATCCTAGTTTATTATAAAATTTATAAAATTCTATTATTCACATGTTGACTATAATTATAAATAATATTTCGTTCTGCCAGATCTCATACTTCGCTTACGTCTTCTCCTTCTGCCGAGCCTCCTCTTCGTACCAGGTCCAGATCTCCTCTTGCTAGGCCATCTTCTTTACACCTAGCTGGATTTCCGTTTGAAGAACTAAGATTTTTTCGGCTCATTCCCAACACGAATCCGAACCGGCGATTCGAAATCCGAAGATACACTTTTCCACGCAATGAACGAATTTATTTGAAAGGAAAACGTAGCGTCTTTCTGCCCGTGCCGCCCAATGAATACACTGTATTAGCAACGTCTAATGGTGACGTCTTTGCAATATTAGAGAGAAATATGACAGTACTTCGTGGTATATATAATGCCTTTATAGATGAAGCACCTTACCTGATTGAAAGACGAGTGAAAATAAACATGAATAGTAGCGCGCTTGAAGATATGACCCCAGAAGAAATCGAGGATGCTCCCTTAGGCAAGAATCGCCCCATCTTCAGGAATTTTAAAATAGAAAATATTTTTAATCCAAAGTGAGATTAAAATGTTACAAGCAACTTGCCATGAGGGTCACCTCATATATGCATATAGGTACAAAAGGATCCTGATGGCATTTGACATATAATGCACTGTTGTAGAGCCCTCTTCAAGTGATGACATTACAACGATAAGAAAGGGCATAGCAGGATAAGCATGTATGTGCTGCCCCCGCTCGGATCTGGTTGAGATTTTCACAGTAAGTTGGCACTGATGTAAGACTAAAATTCCCTAAAAGATTATATTTGAGAAATAATTTTTATGGGAGTTTTCGGGGTTAGAAGGAAAATAAAACAATCAGTTTTTCTCAAGAACAGTTGGACCGATTTCGATGGGCGAACGAAATTTTCAAAATTGTTTTGAATCATCTTTATGAGATGCATTTGAGGAACTATCACCTTCTATCATCTAAAAAATCTTTGACCACTGCTGAATAACATATCCGAGTCGGAATACTTTAATACATTTTTTTTTGAATCATTCAAATTCGAAAAAGGGGGATTATTCAGTACAGGGGCATTAATTACTCATTTTCTGCAGAATCGTATAACTTCCCATTACTGCCCAAGTCATTTATTCTAAAGGTGTCACAAGTTGCAGAACGATTTCAGACCGTTTATCAAAGGGTGCTTTTTTAATGTGAGTCCCCTCGCCTCTCACAAATCGGGTGCTTTTTTAATGTGACACCCCTCGCCTCTCATAAATCGGGGTAATTTTTTTATGTGACTCCCCTCGCCTCTCATAAATTAAAGTGCTTATTGCCTGCAAGATCCCTTCAATCCTCATTGCTATCTTCTTCGACTACAGAAAAAATATCGCCCCCCTGAAACAATTTACTCAGCATTTCAGCTGGTTTCAAAACTTTCGACAAATATCTCGCGTGAGATAAATAGTCAACTATTCCAGCAATATGTGAACAGTAGCCAATAGTTCTTCTTCCTTTGGCGCGGTCACATATATACTGCAGCAGACCTGAAATACCCAAACGATTGAGTTTATATTTCACGAAACACCGATATATTTTTTGAAAAATATGACGCGATTGAACTTGCAGTTTTAAAACGTTCATCTGATTTTTCACGAATTGCAGTTTCACTCTTCCATCCTTATCAATCATCTCAGCTAAGTAAGATACTGCCTGCGACAGTTGATGAGATTCAGTGAACAGAATTTTAAGATCTTTTTTGGTCATTTCAGGGAAATCTAAGAGATCTTCTGATGACATACTTTGGAACATCGCTTTTCTACGTAACCAACCTTTTTCCTCGGAGCATTTTATTTTCTAGCTTATGGTCAAGCAGAGGGTATTTTTGTTTTAGTATTCCATGGACAGCTTCTACTGCCCACCGAATTTTCGTTACGTAGCGAGACTCGTTCGATTCATTTATGGTCAACTGCTTTTGTTTTTTTTTTCAATGCAGGCATCAACACATTGATCTTCTTAAGTTCTGATTAAGCCTTGACATCTAGGAATCCGCGATCTAAAACTGTATAGTCATCCTCTTTCAAAAAGTTGCACATGCTGTTTGGACCTTGTAGAAGACTTCCTAGGATCTCTGGACCGGTCACATTTGCCGGATGTGATCCTAGCATATCAACAACGTAGCCCCCAGTTGTGCAAATCGTGAAAGGCTTGCAAAGTGGGACCTTCTTTTGCCCAGAAAATTATTTCTTTCGGAACTCATTATTCATACTTTTTTTATGACGAGCATACGTCCCATCGTAGATTAACATTAGCTTTTCGTCACTGGAAAATAAACTCTTGCCAATTTCAGTCGTATGCTTATGAATAAGATCATTTCTGTTGGAAGAATTTATTCCGAAATGCAAGGGCAGGATATCTTCTTCAAATGAATTGACTATAGCTAATGAATATTCTGAGATAACTTGTTCGTGTTCTTGTTGCAAAATGAAAGCAAAAATTTTATAAGAATTGCCAGTGCAAAGTTTAAAAAGAAATACTACGAGTGCCTGTGTCACGGCAGTATAATTGCCAATCTTATCATAGAGGGTTGAGTCACATTTGATTGCGGGACTTTCCATTATTTTTAATGATTCCGAAGGACTTAATGAATTAGAGAACACGTTCAAAGCAGACAGATCTTCGTCGTAAAATCGACCTTTGATTGAGTGAGCTCGACATCATCGCTTTCCTGCTGGTATATAGAAAATCATCTTACTGTAAGATTGAAGATATAAGAAATAAGAAATAAGTGTGAGATTCGTTGTAGCAGAACAAAGAGAACAGTGTTTATGAATTGAAATAGTTCTTTGAATAGGAACTTCAACTCTCTCAATATCTGATTCATCCACTTTAGTTTAGAGTCGAATAATGATTTCTGGATCATCGGACGATGATTCTGATTCACCGGCCTCGTTTTCAGAAATCAGCCCATCAACATCAAGCTAATTCTTTTTTAATTGGATAGATCAGCATTTTGAACACAAGATATCATTAAGAACAATCGCTCGTATATGTTCGTAAGCGCTCTCATTTGCAGCTAATGAAGAAAAAATAACTGCATGTAGAAACAAATGAGTGTAGTGAGGGAAACAAGCGAAGATCGTGGGAGTTATTAACGTGAAGTTGAATGCTACCGTACACTACATGTATGCGCTTCCATTTTCAGCTAATGAAGGAAAAATAACGGAATGTAGGAACAATTGAATGTAGCGAAGGAAACAAGTAAAGATCGTAGGATCTGTCAAGGTGAAGAAATTGAATGCTACCGTACACTACGCGTATCCGTTAGTTCGTACTCAGTTTTACAATTGACACCTTTAGAATGAATGAGTTGAACTGCGAAGTTATGCGATTCTGTAAAAAATGAATAATTAATGCCCAAGATCTTTCTTATATTAAACTATGTACTACCCCTCCAATCGTTTTGGGGCTCGGATATGCTATTCTACAGTGTTTAAAGATTTTTTAGACGGAAGATGGCGATAGTTCCTCAAATGCATCCCATACAAAAAATTCAAAAAAACTTCGAACATTTTTTTTACCCGTATTTTTCGAGAAAAAAATCGAAATTTTTTTACAACATTCTCTCATTGAGTCCCATAACATATTTTTTGCCCATTGAAACCGTTCCAGCCGTTCTTGAGAAAAACTACTTTGTTGATTTTCCTTCTAACCCCGTTAACTCCCATAAAAATTACTTCTCCAATATAATCTTTTGGGAAATTTAGTCTTACATCAGTGCCAACTTACTATAAAAATCTCAACCAGATCCGAGCGGGGCCAGCAGATACATGCTTATTCTGCTATGCGGAACAAATCTTAAACGGCTAAGCAAATTTATATGTAGAGAATATGAAAAAGTTAGTTACACCCGACATTTGGAAAAAATCCAACATGAAAACTGATCAATTTTGAAGAAAAAAATGTCTCAAATCTTCATTTTACAACGAAAATTTCTCAAACTTGGCAAGATTAGGAAATTTTGAAAAAGTCTAAGACTGCGATTCAAACTAAAATTGTAATTTCGACAAATATTTTCACTTTTATTGTAAAGCATCATCCTGATTGAGAAAATTTGGCAACAGTATCATATTGGATTTTTTAAATAATACGGATGTCGCCGACTACTGGACAGTTTCTAACAATATATTTTGTTCAATTTGGCAAGTTGAAGAGATCTCCGTTGAAAATTTTGGAAATCTTATCTTTTCTGAATTAAAACCAGCCGCTATTTTTAAATTTTCAGAATGATAACTGTCATGGTCTACTGGTCAGTTGTTGGAAAGGCTTTGCTCATCTTGCTAAGTTTGGGAGGCTTCCGTTTAAAAATTCTGAGATCAGTTATTTATCTTAAATTTGAACAAGCCATCTTCTTAGCTATTTTCAAAATGTCTGCTGTCACTGAGTATTGCATATTTTCTGCAAATAAAATTACTTATCTTGTCAAGTTCAAGACGCCTCCGTCGATAAATGTTAAAACTTATACTTGTTTTTAAATTCTGCATTGTTCTAAATTTCGGATTTGTTCAAAATGTAAAATTCTTTTTGTCAGCACTTTCCTTTTAGCCATTACCAAGATTTTTATTTCCAAAATTTGGATCCTTTCTGTTAAAAACTATAGAAAATATAAATTACTGTCATCTTGTACAGGTCGACACTTTCGAACATTTTATTTTTACTCTATACTACTATTGTCGGCCGATCTTTGGCAAAAATGCTAATTATCTCGTGTCTAACTTTCGCACCTTGAGAAACCTGCTGAAGTATAATTTACTATTAAGTAGAAGTGCTTTTAATACAGATAAACTAACGAATATCATTGACCCTTCTCAGGTCCCGCGGGGACCTGTTTTAGGGCCTATATTGTTGATAAAATACGTTACTCATCTCAATCTTTTCATCAGGCTTGTTAAATACATATGGTATCCTGGCGACCTGAACAAATATATATTCATTGCGGTCCTACTGAAATATCTTGAACGGTCGGGTCAATGAGTCAAACATTTGAGATTCTCTCTGTATGCGCCACAACTAACAAAATATCCATTAATTTTTCCAACCCTCGATATCCCTGCCTATCTTAGTAACATCGATACTTCAGCTTTATCTGCACAAATGTTAAATGGCTCTATCAACCAATACACTAACTCTGCTCGCAATTGGAGTGTCATCTTCGAACCCTTGCTTAACTGGCAGGAATATGTGTCTCATAAAGTTAATAAAAGCCATAGAAGATTGCATCCTCTTAAAATTTATATGAAAATCTTAGATAAGTCCCTGCGAATCAAAGCAGTATCTTCGCTCATCTTTTCTTTTCTGGACATATCCTTTGAACTCAATGTTAAAATACAGAGAGCGCTGAAGACAAGTGTGTCATTCATTTAGGACCTGCTAGCTCTAGTTATTATTTACTATATTTTTATTCAATTTTACTGTACATGTCAAATGTACTCTTATTATTGTACTTGATTTTGTTGCTTTAGGGAACACAGACCTTGGGCTTGAATAAACACTTATCTAATCTAATATGACATATTTTTTTGGCAGCGGTAGGGGGCAGTGTGGGATTAAGGAAGAAGGCACACTTGGGCTTTACAGTTTCAGGTGCCCTTGCTTCTCCTCTTCTTCAAACCTTTTCTCAAAATTTTTGAATATATATTCTATAAAAGCTTCTCAAATTATGCCTACATTGTCATGAAAAACATAATTGGTAACGGCATTGCACGAATATGACTTTTCGTGGTTTATTTAATAATAAAGATGACGAATTTCAATATTTCAATAATCAAAAATATTTCTATTCTTAAGATTTTGTTTTCATACTAAAATTTGTAAACTTCTTTACAGTAACAAAGACATAAAAAATGAAATCGTGGACAGAAACGTTAAATATCTCAATTACGAAGTGTATACACTATCGGTAACAGTAAAGAAGAAACTTTGAGTGCCAGTCACCTAAGAATTACCGGTACCTGCAATGAGATCCCAGGAAAATCCTAAGAATATGAGGAACCTTTCTTAAGGTTCCTGCGCAAAGTTTAAATTATTTTTCGCTTAAATATATCAATTTTTAGATATTTTAAAACATTCTGAGAAATTTCAACAACATCTGCAAGATTTTCACTCAATTTTTCATTAGTCTCGGTAGAAGTTTTATGTTTTGGTTAAAAAGTGTCGCCTCCGCCTGCTATGAAACATTAAACTGAACAGAGCGGCACCTGCTAAGACAAAAATTGTTTCCAGTCGCCGTGTAGCATCAATCAGGACGGCTGCGTCAAGGGATAGCTATTTGCTCATCAGATTTGATGCTAACGCGCATCATTCGATTTGAGGCAGTATAAGGAAACCGACAACCGGGATGAGTTTTCATAATCTTATAACTACAGATTCAACTCTATAAGATCAAAATAATACACCTACCTTTGTGACACTTTAAAACAGTTAAAAAATTAGTGGAACTTTACCTGAAACAGGAAATCTTACTAGAATAATCCATAATACGATGCAGAAAGTTTAAGTATCAATTGCAGCGGTTCTAGATATAGAGAATGCATTTAGTAATACCCCAATTGAATCCATATACGATTCTGTTTAAAGGACGCAATTAGTTACTTAGTAAATAGGTAAATGCACTCCATGTTGAAAAGTAGGACGATACATAGTGCATTACAAGAAAATTAAGTGGAGGCCACAATTTCAAGAAGATGCTTACAGGAAGGAGTTCTATCGTCCACCCAGTGGACGCATGCCATTGATGGTCTAATTCGTGTTTTAACCAAATCAGGTTTTTACCCCAAGGGTTACTTAGGTGACCAGTGATTCTGATGATATATAACAGAAGATGGGAACATGCTGACCTCAGAAAACCTAAATTCTACGATAGGGAAGTAGCATTTCAAAAATCGGGTAAATATTCAGGAGCCATATTTGAAACTAAATTAACCTTGAAACTCCTAAGATGGCTTTTCTGGGCCTACAGAGCATCTACAAAGTTATCAAAGACGACACCAAATCAACTCTTCAGGTCATTCTGGACATACCGCCGTTGCAACTTTTTGTAATAACAACAAAATTTTACGTCAGCACAGTTTAATTCTATATGTACGCAATATTTGTGTAATTTATTTCTATAGTTTTGAAATCTAGCTTAGCAACAGCGACACATTTATCACTAACTTAGCCTATTCTTAGAGTATTAGACTTTGAAATAAATATTGCCTTTTAGATAATAAATAATAATGAAAAGAAATCTTTATTAGGTTCAGACTAGGGGATTACCTTTACAATCTTACTTAAATGCTAACTGTAATAGAATTACGTATTAACGACAAATGGTGTAAGAAGAGAGAGAAAACACATAAAATCGTAAATTTATGGGATTCAGAATACTCGACTGCATTATTCGTATGTCTAATGTTTAAATAAACCTATATTATTACAATTTATGATATGAGTTAATATGGAAACAGAATTATTTTCATATTTTTGTCTCTCAAATTATAGAAACGTGCTTGTCCTATTGAAAACTGCTCAATACTAAATTTGTTGATCTAATTTAGGCGAATAATTTAGTTTCTAGTCATTTCATGGTATCGTGTATCGTTACGAATTGATCTTCTTGATATAGAATTAATCTATTCGGTTCAAAAGTCAACTATTTGATTTGAAATAAACTTTTTTGTTGAAAATTCATATTTTCAGGTTGAAACAAAAATATTTTATTGAAACTTCGTCTTCTATATGTAGGGGAAATCAACCTACAGTAGATAATGATTTGCAGTAGATAATCTTAATCAACTGGAAAACTGGCAAAAAATGTTCATTATATTTGCTAGTATAACATTTCAACAAGGACACTGTATCTTCTGGCGAGTTTTAATTGAAATTTCATAATTAAGTAATCTTTGAGAGCAAAAAATTAAGTTTGAGTCTGAAAAAAATATTTGCCTCTTCATTATTCATACCTTTTACCTTAATTATATTGTCTGTCGCACGTTTATACATTAGAATCAAAGCTTGAAGTTCAATGAACAATATTTGTTGTGTTGTTGTGTTGTGTTTGTTGGCTTCTTTTGATTTGTGATGTTTCTGAATTTAAGTTATTGTAAATAATAAAACAAGAAAATAGCGTAAATTATTAGTTGATAAAAATCACATAAATTTTAATTGTGTTAAGGAATCAAATGGAAAAGATAACCGCGGTCCTACTGGGAGCCGATGTCATTTTTTAGATGACAGTTACTCCCAGTGGGACCCTGCAGTGGTTGTTAACATTTAGTTTTTAATTATATATATATATATATATATATATATGTATATGTATATGTATATGTATATAAAGAACCCTTAGGTTTTTAAGGAGTTAAATATAGGGTCATACAGCTGGATATGTTCCTGACATTTAAAGCTCAAGACGAATCCTTGGGGTTGAAAATATAGGTCCCAGTACTCAGGTGGAACAATTGTATATATAGTATATACATTGCGATAAATGTTACGTATAAGTTCCATTGGTTTTATACAAAAAATGTATAATAAATATGAAAATTATATATAATATTTCGCGCTATGTATAATTTTTCAGCCTGGGTATTATGCCCCCCCCCCCTTAAACCCGAAAATTATCATTTTGACCCTGATTTAATAAAACGCGAATATCTCATAAACTAGAACCATGTATGAGGGACCTCTTCATGTATGGACGTACATAAATTGTGTCGTAGATTATTTGAAATCGTTGAAAACAGAGTATTGACAACTTTTTCCTTATCCAGTTATCATTCCTATCTCTCAGTTTAATCTCCCAAACTTTCAACTCGATATCTTATTATGTGTGAGCATGAGACGTTACAGAAGTACATATATGCCAACTTAATACGCTATTGGCAACACGTGAAGATACATTCAATTAAATACAGTAATCATTAGCATGAATTAAATAATATTTATGATCTTCTTTTTCAGCATTGAAACGCAATAAAGATGAGATACGACGCGCCGCGACGGTGACGTATAGTCTGGCCAAATAGAATGTTCGCGGTTACTTTTTATTATATAGATTCTGTCTTAAAATTAGAAATACCTTGTGAGAGCCATTTTTTGAAAACGGATTTCATTTTTTTATTGAACTAAAAAATTGACACAAAAGTTCTACAAATTGAAGCCTCCGTCTTTTGCAAACTATTTGATCCGAATGACAAATTTATTAATATCTTTACATAAAAGTTGTAGAATTAAACCTTAAAATCATTCTGAAGATAATGCGCCACTCAAAATATATCATGTTCTTTGATTATTAATGAAATGTTGAGTAATTCATCCAACTGATAACTCCGAAGCATTTATTTCCATTTTCTTTAAATCATGTAGCAACGACCGACAGCCGGGCTGAGTCGAGGATCTGGGGTTCTCAGCTCACAGAATCAGCGCTTGTTGAATACTTGTATGTTTTTAATGTTAGTCGAATTAAAATAATATTTTTCATAAAATATTATATCCTATAATGAACATTTTTCTGCTGAAAGTTTGGGCTTACTCAAAGTTCCCGCAAGAAACAAAGCAATTAAAGATTGTCTATTAATAACAATTTTTACGTACAAATATCAGGAACTTTGTTTTTTAAGGCGAGTAGAAGTAAAAATATTGAGTAATTTTTTTTTAATTCCATCGAAAATTCAAGTGCAACAATTTTTGTACTTTACTGAGCCTGAAAACAATATGCACACTTAAAAATCTCCTCAGAAGTACGAAAATTTGGACAGGTTTTAACGATACAGAAGGTCTCGAATAAATTGGAAAGCATAGAAAATAGGCAGAGAGGGAATGATGGGGAATGAAAAAGAAAAATGAAACTGTTAGAAGAGAGATTGAGCAAACTAGAAATAAGGAATGAGCATTAGGGTGGTCCAAAAATGTACTGCAAAATTTTTCTTCACCCTAGCGTGCATGACCCCCCCCCCCCCCCCAAAAAATTGAAATTTTCAAAAAAAAAAAAAATCCTTAATGTTTTTTTTCGAAATGCGAATATTAACACGTGCCACCGGGCACTTCAAAATCTCATTTAATTAACATGGGGAAATTTTGGATTCTCGAAAAATTTAACTCATACTTCAGGGTTTGATCGAAACGTGCCAACTTTTTTAGGGATTAAAGAAGAGTACCTATGAAATAAAACCACACTAATAACTTTTATTTTTAACCAACCCTCCCCCCACCAGCGCCCCAAATATGACACAAAAATCAAAGAACTAAATTTTGACGTATGATTGTTACTTTTTAGCAATTTCCGTCGTCTTTTTCATACAAATAATTACTAATGGACAATTTAAATATTTCAAATGACTTTTTAAACAGTTTTTTATTGTTCAAACAAATGTCACTTATTTAAACAATTATTTATTACCAAACAATGTAAAAAATAATCGTATTTTCTATTTTAAATGTAATAGTTTGTCATTTTTTGGAGTAGTACATTTTTTTGAAAAGATTATATCATTATTTAAACAATTATTTATTGTTTATTCTCAAAATTTCTGAAAATTAACGCAGAGGTGTCCATTTTTTTCTTAAATTGGTATCCTAAGCTACTTTTTGTTGAATCATTATATAATTTTGATACATTTCTTTTGATTTTTATTAAATTTCTATTTGTTTAAACAATTTTGACTTGTTTAAGCAGATTTTTTCGATAACTTTAAAAAAATTAAATTAAATAAAATACATATAATTATTTTTCTTACTGTATAGTGTATAGAAAGAATATATTAACCATTTTTCAATTGTTCAAACAAATATAATTTGTTTAAACAATTACTTTTTGGAAAATACCTTTAAAATCCTATTTGCTGAATTAAACATAATATTGAACGATTTCGAGGAGTAATCAGTTCTTCTAAGAACTTCATGTTGTTAATTATACAATTAATTATTGTTTTTTTTTCTTCAAATTAAGTATGGACGGTTTACATCTTTTTTGGCGCATTATTAAATAAACCATGAGAGTCATAATAAAATTTAAATGATAAAAGTGTATTTATTATTGCCTTCTTCATATTTTTACAATCTTTATTATAATTATATTATAAAAAAGCACATTCACTAATCCAAATTATAATTCAAGTTTCAACAGATTGCTTTATAATATTTTCATACTCGTTATAAATATTGAAACGTGTAGCTGATTTTCGATTTAGCTTCATACGATTATTTATAAGACTGTTTTCAAGTTATTTCTGCAATTCACACATGCACCGTTAAGCTTGTTCCAAATTTGCTGCTCGAAGACCTATTCAAAATGGAGGTGAGTGTACGAATCCCTACGAAGCATTTGATTGGTTCACCAATAACAGTACTTACTGAAAGCAGTAACGAATTATAGAAAACAGATTCCACATATCAGAAAGAAGACATTGTCATCGGCTAAAAAATAATATTTTGTGATCAGCGTTGTAATTGGACTACATATGAAATAGATTTAGATTATGTTTCATTATAGCAGTTAAAAGTCTTATGAATATCGATATGACATACGGGAAACCACAGAAAATATATTTACGAAAATAATTCTATGTGTAATATTTTATATTATTGATCCACATTTTTTAATAGAAAACTGCATGATCAAATAAAAATTGTTTAAAAAATGACACGATATTTTCAACAGAATGTACTACTCCGCGAAATCATGTAATATTATGTTTAGTTCAGAATATACGATTTAAACAATATTTTTGAAAAAATAATTGTTTAAACAAATTATATTTGTTTCAACGATTGAAAAATGGTTAATATATTCTTTCTATGCACTATACAGTCAAAAATAATTATATGTATTTTAGCTTATTTCATTTTTTTAAAGTTATGGAATAAAAAAACTGCTCAAGCAAGTCAAAATTGTTTGTACAAATATAAATTTAATAAACATTCAAAGATATGTATCAAAGTTACATAATTATTCAACAAAAAGTAGCATACGATACCGATTTGAGGAAAAACTGGACATATCTGGGTCAATTTATAAAAATTTTGAGAATAAACAGTAATTAATTGTTAAAATAATTACATTATGTTTTTAAAAAAATTTAATACTCCAAAAAATGACAAACTATTACATTTAAAACAGAAAATACGATTATTTTTTACATTATTTGGGAATGAATAATTGTTTAAATAAGTAACATTTCTTTAGACAATAAAAAACTGTTCAAAAAGGCATTTGAAATATTTAAATTGTCCATTAGTAATTATTTGTATGAAAAAGACGACGAAAATTGCTGAAAAGTAACAATAATACGTCAAAATTTAGTTTTTTGATTTTTGTGTCATATTTGGGGCGCTGGGGGGAGGGGAAGGGTTGGTTAAAAATAAAAGTTATTAGAGTGCTTTTATTTCATAGGTACTCCTCTTCAATCCCTAAAAAAGTTGGCACGTTTCGATCAAACCCTGATGTATGAGTTCAGTTTTTCGAAAATCCAAAAGAGAGGAAAGGAGGTTCGGAAGGAGAATGAAAGGGGAAGAAAGGCCGAAGAAGAAAAAGAATAAAAGTGTTAAGGGCGTGATAGAGGACAGTGAAAAGGGAGAGAAAGAGAACTGAATCAGATGAGAGAAATGAGTGCACAGATAATGAGATTAGGAGGGAAGAAAGAAGGGAAGGAATGTATGTTTTTAGTGAAATAAGGGAGTGAGGAGAACAGGTATAAAGTTATGAAGGATTAAAAATTGTTGAAAGGAATAAATTAAAGAATCGAAGAAGATCTGACGTGACGGGAGAGGGAAAGAAAATAGATAATCAAGCGAAAGGCATGGTGTGAGAGGGATATAGGTGGTAGGGAAGACCGGGACTGGTTGGCCAACTTTTTACGTACGAATTTTTTTTGACTTTCCTCATAAATTGAATAGAATTTTTTATTTCCACTGTATGCAAATGCATATGCTTGGCTCGGACTGTGAATTTTTCCATGAATTTATATTTATTTTTCAAATGGTGACAGATTGTTTTATAGTGATGTAACGGATTGGCCAACCTGTCCCAAGTACGAGGCAGGTTGACCAAGTGAGTGGGGCAGGTTGACCAATTTGAGCAAAAATAGTATAACATTCAACAATGCAATTGAATTTCAACAAAAAATACATCTTATTAACTTATTCATTTATTCATTCATTTTTCTTTAATCAAGGGTATTGCTTACAGAACAATCACGTTAATTTTTTTTCTTATAACAGTGAATTCTTCCATCTTTTTTCCGCATTTCACCGAACCTTTTTTATTTGGTTGGAGCCACGGAAGTTTGAATTTTTCTTTTCCATGAAACTTTATTTTTCGACGCATTTTGAGCTTTTTTTTGTTCTTCCATGTTTCTTTCTCAGCCAGCAAAGCTGATTTGACTGGAGATTCTGTCAAAACTGCGCTTTTCCGGGATTTTCGTGCTTTTCGCATTATTTTCCTTCGTCAAGCCTGATGTCTCCCAAAGAAACGTTTGCGTCTTGACTTTTCTCTTCTTCATGACTCGTGCCGAGGTGAATTTCATTTCCAGAATTGGGGCGGTCAATCCGGACTTCGTTTTCAACATTTCGGGGGGAGGGGGGGTACTTGAAAATGCAGGTAATAATTCATCTTCAGTGAAAATGTGTGGGTTCCCGGGCCAAATTCCAGAAACTCGAAAACCCGCCATGATGTTTTGAGGGGTGCAAGCGAGAGGCAAAGCTTGTGCAACGAGTTTCGGCAAGTCGTATATCGTCATGGTCTTGTCAGGATTCGCGGTCATCCACGAATCGGAAAAAGAATTTAAAAACTTTTGAAATGGCCTATACACAGTTCGGTCAAAAGGTTGCAGCTTGTGGCTACAATCCGGTGCAAAAGACATAACTGTAACGCAATTTTCTTTAAAAATATGTGAAGCTTTGATTGATAAATGGGATGAATGGTGGACAAACTTCACAAAGTGTTATGCGAATTCCACACAATATGGCTCAATCATCCAGCCTGACGGATTAGCGACTCCCAGACTACCTGGCGGTGCTTCGCGAAGAAAATTTTCTTAAAAATGGACGCTTGGAAACACGAACATGGGGGGCATCGAATTTCCATTTTTAAATACTGCAACACCAACGGTGACGAGTGTTCCTTGCTCTCCTGAAGTCATTTTGCCAACTTGCTTGGATTCCCGAAAAGCTACAACATGCCCCCGCTTTTGTACAGTTGTGGCTTCTGTTTCATCGAAACACCAAACATCAGCAGCTTAAAATTTGTATTTTGCATAAACGTCTTTCAATTTGTCGAAATACGTCAGGACGTTGATTTCATTCAAACTGGGGGCCCATGTAAGGCTGGTAGCTTCGGAAATTCTAATCGATAATTCTTGATTTCGTTTCAAAAAAGCAGTGAACCAATCGGCGCTTGCCATCGATTTGTGCTCCATGAATCCGGCATCTTGATATTCTTTTTTTGGCCAAACTGGAATGCGAGTTGACGAACCTCCTTTGTCGATAATCCGTAATACATTGATGCAGCTTTTTTTAGGTAAAGAACCAAACAGCGCTCACACTCATCCTTAAAAACCTGTGAAAAATTCCACAATAATTTAAACTTTAATATCTATGAGGTTAAAAATCAAATTTTCAAATATTTTTTTCTTTTTGTTGACTTTCGTGGTTGATTTCCTTGATTTCGTTTTACTTTATTTGATATTTTATCGTTCAATATTACATATTCATGAAATAATGTTTACGATGACATATTTACTTGTTTTTTTTTTAATCCAAAACGCAGATTTTTAATTTCGTCCTTAATAGTGGAATCATCTTGTCAGTAGATGTATAGGGAGGTTTCTGCATCAAGATTCCTACCTTAGCGACATCGAGAAGATTTTAGCTGTAGTAGTTCGTCTCCTTGCTCAATTTTTCTAGAAAAGTGGTTCATGTCTGTGCTAATCTTCTAGAACATGCTTGATGGGTCCTGATGTCGTAATCATGCATTCCCACCTTACCGAAATTCTCGATGACGTCATCATGCATTCCTACCTTACAGACATTGATACAAGAGGGGTACAGGACCTACTTTACCGACATCGCGAACATTCTACAGCTGACGTCACAGAGTGCTATTGCGCAATTGTGCGAGCCAAATGCATGTGACAACAGGTTCAAGGTTATTTCTTATCTCAAGCATTTTTCGTGTAAATACTTTCAAGGTTATATTTTGCTTTGTCCTGGCAATTTCTACTGCGTCATATCGTTATTTCGAGGATGATTTATTGCTTCCATACAGATAAAATATTTATATAATGCGAAAAAAGGTGCAGGTGTACAGAAGGAATTTGATATGGAGGGCTACGTATCACATCCTGTTTTAGCTAGCTAAATTTGATTTTCTGCTTTCTTATAAATATCATATTTGACTCAAAATTTTACTCCTTATTTATTTAATGTGCAAATAAATTTGTGAAAAACATTCTTCTAGAACATTTTTGATGCCGGCATCAAAATAAACTGCACAATTTTTTTTGTAAACAAGTTCAAGGTTATTTTCATGACGCATTACATTTTGCGTTGTAAAAAATTATATCCCAAACGTGTTGATTATAACGTAGAATCTTCCAGAACAGACTCGAGATAAAATCCAGACATGTTTAAAAGTTTTGATTTTAGAAATCATTTGATGCACTGACCGTCTAAGTCTGCATACATATCATTAGACTCTGCTTTCGTTCTCTAGATGTCACTTCTTTTTACTGCTCGCAAAAGTTTGCTTTCTTAGTCAAACCACAGCGTTTGAAAATCATTCTTTTGCCATATACTAGGTCCGTCAACCTCTCGACGTGTCATATGAAATAAAATAAGCAAACAATTTCGAGACTCGAAAGAAAAATAATACAGCGTGCATTTTATCCCACGCCTTTTCATACGTGCTTCAACTTATATATATATTAAGGATGCACTGCCTTACGCTTATCGCTCCTTAACGACATTTGAGATCGAGGATGGTTTATTGCTTTCTAGCTAACTATTTTAATTCAGCGGTCAAAAATTTCAACTATGATGTTGAATCTTCTAGAACTCTGAAACAAAGAGGTAGATATATCACTATCAGATACCACATAAACCTACATTACCGATATTCTACAGCTGTAGTGCTTAGTTTCTAGAATATTCCTAATGACGTAATCAAATTCTACTGCGCAGTTTTTTAGTAAACAAGTTCAAGATCATTTTTTATGACGTATTACATTTTGCGATGCAAAAAAATTATATTCTAAACGTGTCGATTATAATGCAGAATGTTCCAGAATTTTGTTGCATCATATGATGCAATATCTGACAATATTGCGCAAAAGTCTCCCAGAAATTTGGTAGAGGGGTACGTATAACATCCTGTTTTATCTATAAAAAAATTTGATTTATTGCGTCCCTATAGATAAGTCTTCAACTAAAATCCCAGTGTTGGTTTATCTAATACGCATATTTAACTCGCGAAAAACATTTTGCAGTCTAGAAACTTCTGAAACTTAAGGATAAAGTGGCAGATATATTATTACAGAACATTCTACAGTTAAAGTGGCTCATTTTCGTGCTAAGTTTTAAAAATATTTTCATGTCGTCATCCTGATTTCCTACCTTACCAACATTGATACAAGAGGGTTACTGGACCAGGGGGCTGAATCACTTTTACAAGAGGGCTACTAAACCAAATCTATGTATTTAGATGTGGGATACTGGGCCACTAATGAAAGAGGGCTACTGAGCCACTTTTACAAGAGGAAGATGCATCTCTACTTCGCCGATATCGAAACCATTCCACAGCTATCACAGAAGTAATATGGCGCAATTTTAAGAGCCAAATTCGTCTAAGCAACTTTTTTACACGTTTCTAGAAAAGGTTTCAAAAATATTTTAAATGTTGTTTGATAATAGCGGTTTTTTCGATAATGGCTTTCAGTGAAAATTGTATGATCAATGAGAAAACATTCATATTTGAAACTTTTGAAGATATGAAAGGAAGATTAATAGCACAAATGGTAATACGTATATGCATAGTGGAGAATTCTGTTTTATGACTACAAATGCATAGATTGCTTTTCGCAAATGAAAAAAAGGAGAAGGAACTCATTAAAAAAATATTTTACTCTTATTATATCACACGAAAAAAAAAATGATGAATATACCATAGAATTGTATGAATCCAGCCAAGGCAAAGAAGCATCAAATAAGTGCTCTAACGAGTGCTGTTATGTCAATTCGGAGGAGTTAGGTGAATGTAGATTAAATTACAACGGAAAGGCAGTTTTTTCTTTTTAAAATAACATTTATGATATCATCTCATTGGTTTAGGCATGAACGCCTATGGTTTAAAGAAAGAAGAAGCAGTTTCAAGAAAGTCTACAAAACACCTTCTTATGGTGAAGAAAACAAAGAATGAATAATAATATGAGTAACGAAGAAGTTGCCAATGAAAATATCCTGTATCATTTTTCACATGAATCAAAAACTTACAATTTATAAAATATAAAAACTGCATTTTAATAGGAAAATTAATTGTGGTTTAAAAGATGGTGGAACGCAATGTACTGATTAAATAAAGTTAATCAAGGATTAAAATTTAATCACGGTTGGTGTAATCGGCCGTAAATAAATTTTTCAAAAAACAAAAATGAGCCCCAGCCGAATTCTGTACGATCACATTAACTTATCAGTATAACTCTCCTCGTCGATAATGTAAACAGATACGATAATCGGGGCGCCTCGAAGGCACTCGCACTCGGATCTACGAGGCTAGACGTGCTAATGCCAAGCCAGTGGCTGACATAACACAAGCGCAGTAGAACTGGATAACATTAGCCGTGTGCCAAGCTAGTAACGTTAGCGACTACCAACCTACTTTTTAATATATGATTGCTATTATGTAAGAATCGGTTGTATTTACAATTGCTAAATTTTGAACAGTTTGATTTATGATTGCAATTTTTTGAACAAAAGTATATTTATGATTGACATTTTTTAAACAATACGTATATTTATAGACAGAATGTAATCGTTGAAGATTACATATGTATTAGAATAAATTAGTATCATTATAATATATTAGAGTATGGAAGAAACATTATTGTAATGAATAGTGAAAGATAACAATACAAATAAAAAACAAGATTATCTTTCAGTAGAAAATAATTTTATTTTGAATGCATAGTTCGAAAATAGTTTCATGTTTAAGCCAAAAGCTACATATGTAAAAACGTACAATTTTGAATAATTTTCCAGGATTGTTCAATTTTTCAGGCTTCCAATTTTGGCTTCCAATTTTGCTCTAACCACTCGTACAAGGTTAATGATAGTGAATTATATTATCCTATTAATAATTAATAGAATTATAAAATTAAACGAAATACACTTATTAATTTACACAACAAATATAAAATAAACTTTTCATGATTTTCACAAACGTTTTACGATTGAATCTTTAGAATAAAATTGCAGTGATTTATATTACTTACAATTTTCAATACGATTCTTAGTTCATTTGGAATGTTTCCGTTTTATCCACAGAAATTATAACATCGATGTTCGGAAACACGAACGAGATTATAAAGATGTTCAAAATGACCGTTATCAGTGCAACAGTCCCAAACCACGATGTCGCAAGCAACCATCAACTTAGTTGTAAAGGCGAAAAATAATATATAAATTCAATTTATAAAAAGTCAAGTTGTATGTTATCATTAAAACAAATTAAATTTTGATTAATTATTTATTAGTTTTTGATTAAATAATTGTAAATAATAATTACTCTTGAAAGATTTAAGAATGACCTAATTTGCAATATTTCAATTTAAATTTATAAATTCAATAAAAAATAACAATTCACCAGTCAAATTTAAAATTAAAAAAAAAACTGTATAATTTATTTTTTTTAAACCTTTGGACTTGAGATCTCCCAATAAGTTTAAATGTGCAGCTTTTGAGACTAAAACTCCTGCTTTCAAGCATAACCTGTAAAATTGTATACTTACCCTGCCTACCGCACTTCATATAACAATCAAATTACAAATTTATTTAATCAAATTCACGAAAATTACTATTTTATTGCACTTCAAGTTTTTTTTTCATAAATAATAGCAAGTAATCGTTAAAATAAGCAATTTTAAATTTAATTATGTGACACGCCTGCGCATTCCTATTCTTGATATTTGCAAGTAGTTGCGATAATACTACTTGGCGTGACAAGTAGTTTCTTTTCGTAGTATATAATTTATACCTAATTACAAAATTTATATAATGAGAAAATTCATAAATTAAAAAAAGTGTTAATAATTTGAAGCAAAACTTTTAAAAAGGGATTCGGGTTGGTGGCTACCAACTAATGTAAATCACTCTGCCCAGCGGGTACGTGACGGATATAACAGGACCGTTATATGATCGTCGCATCACTCTAAGTATCGTTTAGGTGCAGAAATCAGCACAAACAGTCACTGAAACGGCACAGGCGGCCCAGTGCCGTTCGCCAGTACCGTTCGCCAGTGCCATTTCATCGGTAGGGAAGGCCGTTGGAACAAGGCCCTGACCTCCAAATTTAATTGCCTCATTTTACTCCATAAATACTAGAATTACATTTTTGTTAGATACTTCGCACATACTCCTGTTTTGAAATAAGTCTGTATTCAGAGTTAAAAAATTGAATAATTTCAATACCTTTTGTGCCAATTTTTCACCCCGAATACAAACTTGATTCAGAACAAGTGTAGGCACTGAGTATCTAACAAAGATGTCATTCTAGCATTTATGGAGTAAAATGAGGCAATTCAATTTTGAGGTTAGGGCCTGATTCCATCGCCCTTTAGCGAGAAGCACACACACGCATAGTTGATGCCCCTGCATCTCTGAGTTGAAAGTGTCCTGAATGTTGACCAGTGGCCACCGTTGAGCTGATTGTTCACGAGGTCCAGATTAATTCAAATGAATGGGGAAAACGTAGAAGTTCCATTTTTTAAAATATAAACTATTTTATCAAATTTGCTTGTACTATTCGTTAACCTAGAAAGTTTTCAATATTTTTTGAAGCAATACTTATTGCCAAAAACGGTTAAATGTTCGAGTTATGGATGTAAATTCGAGTCTTTTTTTTTGGCGCAGAGTTCAAATCTAAGTTCTGTTATTTCCACTTAAAGATTGATATTAGTATTCACTGTCATTAATTAATTAAAATGTCATGTTAATATTCTAATATTATTATTATTAATTACTTGAACTCAAAATTAAAAAAATATATTTAATTACAAAGCAAACAGTATGAGAATTAAGTAAAAAAAAAACATCACGTGCGTCCTAAACTACGAACCAAGAAAGATGTATGTGTAAACATCCTGGGGTAAGCATTAACAGAAATTGAAATCTTATATAAATCAAGTAATAACTCACTTAAATTTAGGAGTATAAAAATTTCTTTTCTCTTACATGTAATGCCGTTCAAAAGTTTCCAGGCATAAATCCAAGGCTAAAAAAAGTTCATGGGCATAAATAATAGGCAGTATATGTTAATTTTACTAGAAGTTGTTTAAAAAAACATCAATATTTAATTTTTCCGAAAAATATCAATAAGTTCGAAAATAACATTTTTTTTATAGAGAGAAACAGAAAGAGAGAGAATCACTGAGGGGCTCCTTTGAGTGAGTGAAGAGAAGCAAGCCCCCGGTCTCTGACACATGACACATCGCGTGTGTCAGAGGCTTGCGTTACACTTTCGAGACATGGTTACACACGACACAGGCGCGACTCCCCATATCGAGGTCTAAGATGTTTACGTATCAAAAGTTCTTTTGGGCAAGAGGAAAAAAACTCAGAATATTTTTCAGTCGATGAATATCTTCTGTTTCTTATTAGGATTTTCATTCTTTAATTTGGCATTTTTGAAATTAGAAGAATTCAAAAGCTGAAAAAATGTTTATGAAAAAATTATCATTATGTGAATAAGTCTCAGTCATGGTAGTCAGCACCTACTGAAAGTGGTGAGCCCTGATGTACAGGCTGACAAATGGGAAGGTGTGAAAACTAATTGATTACTATTTTTGAACAGGTACAGGAATAAAAAAAACGAAATGATGGATGAATAGTGGAAACTTTGAGGTTTCATTAAGGAGCACAATTGCATGATTTTAAAAGTTTTATATATTTTAGAAACGAACATTTTAAAAGTACCGAAAATTTGTCTTGCGGAAAAACACTTATTGGTATAAGTTTTCGAAATGTGCACGATCTGAATTGGCACAGTAATCGAGCCTTTATTTAAAACAATAAAACGCGCGCTCTCTTACAGTATCAGAAATATCGTGAAACGCTTTCTGAATAGTCGCTTTGTGTTGCTGTAAGTTTTTGGGTTGATCGGCGTCACAAATGTCTTTAATGAAACCCCACAGAAAAAAGTCGCATGGATTGAGATCTGGTGAGTAGGGAGGTCATTCTATACCACCACTTGCAAATTTGGGGTATCTTAGTCCAATAACACGATGTCCATATACTTTGAAAATGGATTAAAAAATATTGTGGGTGTGATGCGGGGTTCCTCCATCTTGCATAAAATAGTGATTTTGCACTATACCCTTTTTCTTCGCATGAGGAAAAAAGTCTTGCGCGAGAAGTTGCTGATAACTTTCGCCAGTGACGGTACCTTCGAGAAACCGCAAATAAATTCCCTTAGAAGAAACAGCTTCCCATACAGTGACTTTCAGAGGGTGAAGCGTTTTCGAAAGGGCTCATGTGGATTTTCACTTCCCCAAAAACAAAATTTTTGTTTATTCTCGTAGCCATTGAGCTAAAAATGTGCTTCATCACTGAAAATGCAATCTGGAAGGATCTCTCCATCATTGAACATTTGAAGCATCTGCTTCGAAAACTCCACCCGCTTGGCCATCGAAGCTTGTGTTAGCATTTGATGTGTAGAGATTTTGGAAGGATGAAGTTCCAAAAAGTTCTTTAGGATTAATCTCAATGTTCCTCAGTTTAAATCTAGTGCCTGCGCTGCATTAGGTATCGAGGAATTAGGATTTTTCTTAAACTATTCATCTGCCTCTACCAACTTTTTCTAGATGATTTTCTTGTAATGGCGTACTACTGTACTACCACTGGTATATTTGGAAGACATGACCTCAAAATTATTAACTTCTCAGAGTAGTTTCACTGACTACTCTATGTATTCCAAACTTGCTTCGAAAAGCCCTAAACGCTTCAGCATATATCTTGCCCCTAGAGAAGTAGCCTTGGATGATGTAAACTTTTTCTTCGATTCTTAATTCACTCATTGTGATGCGCACGAACTTCAATGTGCCCAAGCTAAAATAAAATCTCAATGCCTCAGGGACGTACCCTTAAAAGGAAACCCTCGTCCGAATCAACAGAAAGAAAACGGAGCCATTTAGTTCTCACACCTTCCCATTTGTCAACTTATACTATCTAAGCAGTGCTTGAAAATGAATAAGAATAGTCAAACCGTGCAAATCATAATTAAATAAATCATTAAAAAAAAATAAAACTTAAAAAGATTTTGGTTTGTTTGATCAATGAAAAAAAGCGAACAGACATTTCAGATTTTTATAAATCCATAATTGGGACTTTTGTGATGTATGGGATTGTTATATCGGGATATATTACATATATGGGATGCACTAGTTTTAATGAGGGCATTTGCTCAATAAAATAAAAATGTATTTAAAAATTTCATTTTATTTCGTGGCAGTGTTTGTGGTTCAGAATTTAAGGATGACATTCCATACGGACGTAAGTGCCAAATTTGGGAAATTCGTTTTATTGGCTTAAACTAATGTGTGGAAGTGGGCAAAATATATAATTGAAGTTCATAAAGCCGTAATTGCCGTGTAGAGTATGTTCTTTTTACTCTTATTTATAAGGAAAACTAACTTGCACGGAAAATATTAATAAACGCCTTATAACAAGATAACAACATTTAAGGAAAGCATAATTTTGTCAATGTCACCCTCGAAATCGATTTCTGATTATTTTTATCTCTGAAGTCGTTGCTACTATCCGCCTGCTCTTTCCATCATTTCATAGGTCCGGATGTCTATCTACTTGTATAATTTTTTAAAATAATAATTTAATAATTAATGTATGTAATTTAATTAAATATAATTTTTAAGAAAATTTATATTTAGAGTCTGCACATAGTATTTTGCTTTTTTTGGACAGAATATGTTTTAGTTATACGCCTTTTTGTATCATAGGTCCGTCATTTTAGAGTGTACCACGTTCATTTCATAAGGGTTTTCTCGGAAGTAGTAGGTCCTTTCAGGATGTTCCTTTCACGGTTCAATAGTTTAATAGTTTTTAGGGCTTCGTAGCCCGGGCAGAAACCCTTACAGTTTTTTTAGGAAAATAATTTTAGAAGACTGTTTTTTTAATTTAGAAACAATATATTTTTGAAATTTTTTTAATATCCTTTTTGAAATTTTTTTTTTGACATACATTTTTTTCTGAAATAAAAAAAAATTTCAAGATTCTTTTAAGACTTAATTAACGTCTTAATAGGCTACGCAACTCTCTTTTGTAAGCGTGCGGCGCCTACCTTGAAATTTTTTTTTCAATAAATCAAATTTGTACAACTTATCCAGCATTTTGTATTTGGGGTACATTTTTTATTAACGGATTTTCGCCCATTTCACTAGGAATCTCTCAGAAACGGTTGCTTCTTTCTAAATTTTTAAGGTAATAAGTCTATGAGAGGTTGAATCGAAAGCTTTACGGTAATTAAGTACCCACACTTTTTTTCGAACCACGTTCGTAAATCTCTCCCCGAACAGATCTAATTGTCTGAACAATCATTAAGTTCAGGATAGCTGTAAAGATATTACAGAGCTTCTTCAAACAAGTTATTGGCCTGTAGTTACTTGGGCTGGACAAGCCGCCTTTCTTTGGTAGGAGTACAGTGCATCCTAACACCAACCATTGCGGAATGGGAGTCTTTGACTATAAATATGAGGTGAAGATCCAGGCCAGATGTTGGTGTGTAGAAGTAAGCTTCTTCCACCACAAGTTCATGATACAATCTGAACCTGCAGCGGAAAAGTTCTTCGTATCCCTAAGTGCTTTCTTCACCTCTTCGGCAGTGATTGGCAAACATTCCTTTTAGGTCGCGTAGCTCCTAGAAGCGGATGTTATCCTTAGTGTCCTCGTTCAAAATGTGTCGAACCTCATGAATCTTTCTCCAGAAAGTCTGGACCTCGGGCTTCTTGTTCATTTGATGCAAGCGCCTTTCAGGTTTTTAATTCATCGTCGGTTTTATCCTTTGATTTGAATCGGCTGAAGCTCGGGCCGCACCATAAATTGAAAAATGGAATGTCCGCAATTGGTCTTCATGTCGCTTCCTCGTCTTCGTCGGCAGCTTGTTCATGCTGTGGTTGGAGAAGCGCTCTGAGTTCATATCCAGTTTTCGAGAGGCAGTTAGCTTGATTTCGCAAAGAGCGTTGCAAAACGTGCTGAAGCTGTGGGTGTTTCTGGCAGAACAGAGTGTGCATGCGCACCATGAAGCCTCCGTATACAGGGATAATGGCAAAGAGCGTTGCAAAACGTGCTGAAGCTGTGGGTGTTTCTGGCAGAACAGAGTGCATGCGCACCATGAAGCCTCCGTATACAGGGATAATGCTGGCATCGGCTTTGTTGGCCGACCCATTGACGGGCGCTCTGCGCATTCGATCGTTTTGAAACGCATCTACAACTGGGTTTGTTTGTGCCATTGTTGTTCCCACGAGCAGCTAGGGAAAGGGTTCGTCCATCCTTGTAGAACCCCACATGCAAGGATAAGGCTGCATACTCCGAGAGGTCGCCAGGTATCCCAGAGTCACCGTTTCAGACACCTCGCCCAGGTGTCATTCAGCTTTCGGCACGGTTATTACGCCTACGCTTGGGGGTTTTAACTTCGGGACCATATCTGGACAATTTTTCGCGACTACTTTTGAATTATTGTAACCCTATTCAGCAGAAACCCTTGGTACAGAAACCTTCTATCCGCAACCTGAGGACGCATCCGGTGGCTTTGTCATAGGCCCTCATGTTCTATTCGAAAAGAACCGAAACCTATATTTATAAACAGGTTGTCCCAGTCTCAAGTGTCGACTGTATGAAAACTAAAAAAAAAATATCTAAATTTCTTTTTCGAAACATTAGTTGAAGTTTTTGTTTTTGAGTTATAAAATATTTAGGCTGGACCAATCAGGAGCGTGGTATAAACAGACATGCTTGCGTGAGCGGAAGTCCAACGCTGTCTTAGGGACCGCGGTTCTCCTGTCGCCATCCCCACTTCGGCGCTTGCTTTAAAGGTGATTCCAGACTCAATCAACCCATTCCGCTCCATGCAGTACGGCACCGCCCGTGCGTTTGCCTTGCGTTCTAACTAATACCAACCTCCGGGTACAAAAGTAAAAGTTACTAGGGAGAAAGTACTTTGTTGTTTTTCTTTTTTAATAAGCTGCACAAAACTTATATAGGTTTCAAAATACCGTATACACATTGTAGAGGAGGCAATTAGTTCCTTTAAAAAGGATTTTCTCGTAAACTGTTGATTTTTTTTCAACAAATTCTTTTACGATTCAATAGAACCAAATAACACTTCGAGATAATTTTATGGTTTTTCTTTTAAATTAAAAAAAAAGGTTATGCAGTTTTTTATATGTCAACTCTGGCATTTTTTGGGACCCTTCGTTCCTTTGATAAGGATTTTCTCAGAGGTGGTTGCTTTTTTGAGTCGATATTTTTACGAATCAATAGGAGAAAACAATCGCTCGAAAACATTTTTTAGTCTAAAAAAAAAATTAAAATTTGCAAAAGAATCCGGTTTTTCAATGTCAAACACGGCGTTTTTTAACTAACTAATGTATTATATTAGTATTTATTATACTTTCCGAAAGCCAGCCAAACAAACTTTCCCAGCATCGAAAACGTGATTTTTATATACCTGAGCGAGACCGCTATACCTAAGCGCGCGGAACACCTTCCCATTTTCCACTTTTCCGCCACTTTCTCCATAAAATTATCTTCTTAATAAAGGTCCTATACATTATACCATAATATAAGGTACTTCCGTACTCATTTCTAAACATTATCTCGTACATAAACCATGTTTCTTTACAGAAACTTTCCTAATTAACGTAAACCTGAAAATATATTGAATAAATAATTTCTACAAATTTTAGACAGGTAAATATTTCATTATTTTACATGTTCAGTATGTAAAAAAATCAAGCAAATCCGAACTGTTTCGGTCCGATGCAAGATAAATACCTAACGTGCCTCCACTATTTATACGACACGTGTTAAAAAATGTGGCTTTTGGAGTTTATGTGAAGCAAACCCGACATTTTTTTTCTTGAGCAGAGGAAAGAACTGAGAAACAAAAGCTGTGCCAGATGGAAAACAAATAGGACTTGCGGCTTCGGACGGAAAAGGGTTAAGATTTCAATGCTCACTGATCTGGTTGATCGAATCTCTTTTTCTACCGTATCCAATTAGACAAAGATTTTCGATCGTTTTATAACGATGGAACATCTTCGATAGTAATCTTGCCAGATTTGTATGTGATAGGGGTAGTTCTTCAGGGTTGTTGAATGTTACTGTAGAGATGAGGATATGAAAAAGAGCTTCGGGAAAGTGTTTCTGGCAATTTTTTTAAATTGAAATGTGTACGGATTTTTTAATTGAAGGCAGCCGAACAGTGTTTGGTTCAATGCATCAGGTGCGTTTTTGTTTTGTTTTTTGTTTTCTGATTATCAATGTAGGTTTGTGAGTTTGTGAGCCCAATTAGGTAGAGACTTTTTGGAGAGAGGTATACAAGATCCCGAAAACACTGAAGTTGAAAGAAGATACTGACAATATCATCGAACTGCTAAAGATTTCTAATAGGGCTGAAATTGAAGCCTGATCCATGTACTGACATTATATTTTCAAAAATGACCTTATAGATTTCTACACGGAAAAAGCATTAAGATTGAATTAACAAAATATCGTTGCGAATACGCACGATACAATACTTTCTCAATATAAGAAAATAGTTCTTGTTTCAAAAACATGCACACGATTGAAGGAATTTGATTTTCATCAGTTAACTACATTTTTTTTAGACAAGACCAATTTTTTTGCTTCATAAAAATATTTTATCGTCCGTATTCGTACCGATATTTTCTTGATTTGATGCTAAATTTTTTTCGTATACTAGTGAAATAGTGCAAAAATGTTTCATCGTTATTTTGTAAGCATTTTTCTACCAATCACCACAGGAAAATGCTTTAATATCGTACACCAACTCCTTTTCAATGGATTCCCCGGACTCCATTAGAGAAATTTGAACAAATTTATTTATTTTTTATTGAAAAATATCTAGCTTAAAATGCTTTGTCGAGATCAAAAATAATTTGAGAGTATATTTCTTGCCAGGACCTCCACCAAAGAAAATTTTAGAAACTAAACATATAACCACACCAGAATTTTGGGCTTTTTTGGGATTTTCAAAATTGTGAAAATCAATTTTCTTTAAACATTACCTAAAATGAATTATTATTAGCACACCATAAATGTAACCATATCAGAATGTTGGCCTATTTTTGTGTTTTCCAAAATCCTTAACAAGTATTTTACGAAATCAACCCGCAAAAAATAACTGAGGGAGTAAGTACAAAAAAACGTATATCACAGTTCTAACCTTATTTATAGCTTTCTAAAACTAACCACATTGATGTTTCGAAAACAAGCCATAATTTAACATCTACCCTTAATTGAAATAGATATTCAAAAAAATCTAACTCAAAAGTTAATTATTTTTTCGAGGCTCATGAAAACAACCAAAAGAATGTTAAACTAAAAATAGGAACTACAGAAACCTTCCCAGGACATTCGGGGATATCCATATCCCTACAATAATATTACACAGTCCCAAAAATCTACACCCAGTACAATTAACGAACCACGTCTCACTTTCCGTCCACTAAAGCAGTCAAACTAAAAATAGGAAACTCCGACACCTTTCTAAAACTCTAACAGATATCGCCATCCCTACAACAATATTAAACACCCCTAAAAACAACCTTAGTACAATTAACGGACCCTGCCTCAATTGCCTTCAACTAAAGCAGCCAAAAAAATTTCAAAATAACAAAATCAACCCAGACACGTTCCCAAGATTCCAGCAGATATCGCCATCCCTATAATAATACTACACAGCCTCAAAAAAGCACCCCTAGTACAACTAATGAACCCCGCGTCATCTGCCTTCAAAAAAAGCATACAAATAATTTGAAAAATGAAAATAGTCGCCCCGAAGGCCTTTCAACACACCCCCAAAAAGCCACCCCTAGTACATTTAACGAAACCAGTCTCAGTTACCTTAAAACAAAGGTGGAAAAAAATATCAAATAAAAAATAGTCGCCCCAAAAACCTTCCGGAGACCCACGCTGATATCTCCATCCCTAAAATAATATTGCACACCCCTTAAAACAACCCTAGTAGACCCAGTTTCAAATGCCTTCAACTAAAGCCGCCAAAAAAGTTTCAAAATAAAAAAGTAAACCCAGACCTTTCCAAGACTCTAACAGATATCGCCATCCTTACATGAATATTACTCAGCTTCAAAAAAACCGCCCCTAGTACACTTAAGGAACACCGTTTCAGCTGCCTGAAATTAAAATAGTCTGCAAAAATTTCAAATAAAAAATAGTCACCACAAAAACCTTTCCAAGACTCTCGTAGATATCCCCATTCCTACAATAATATTACGCACCCCTAAAAAACCACCGTAGTCCAATTAATGGACCCAGTCTTAGTTACCTTCAACTAAAGCAGCCAAAAAAATTTCAAAATAAAAAAAGTCAACCCGGACACATTTCCAAGACTCTAACAGATATCGGCATCCCTACAATAATATAACGCAGCTTCAAAAAACCGCCCCTAGTACATTTAACGAACACCGTTTCAGCGGCCTGCAACTAAAGTAGTGTAAAAAAATTACAAATAAAAAATAGTCACCTCAAAGGCCTTCACGAGACTCTCGTAGATATACGCATCCCTGCAATAATATTACACATACCCAAATAACCATCCTGATACATTTAACGAACCCAGTCTGAGTTGCCTTTAACTGAAGCAGCAGCCGCAAAAATTTTGAAATAAAAAAAAATAGTCAACCCACAAACCTTCCTTAGACTCTTGTAGATATTCCCATCCCTACAATAATATTACAATAATATTACCGGACCCAGTCTAAATTACCTTCAACTAAAGCAGCCAAAAAAATTTCTAATTAAAAAAAGTCAACCCGGACACCTTTCCAAGTCTCTAACAGATATCGCTATCCCTACTATAATATTACTTGACTTAAAAAACCGCCCCTAGCACAATGAACCAACATCGTTTCAGCTGCCTGCAAGTAAAGTAACCCACAAAAATTTCAAATAAAAAATAGTCACCTCAGAGGCCTCTCCAAGAGCCCGGCAGATATCGTCATCCCTACAATAATAATTACACCCAAGAAAAAAACACTTTTAGTACATTTAACGCAACCAGTCTCAATTACCTTAAACTAAAGCAGACAAAAAATATCAAATTAAAAATAGTCAACCCTGACACCTTTCCAAGAGTTTAGTAGATATCGCCATCCCTACAATAATATTACTTACCTTCAAAAAGCCGCACCTAGCACATCGAACCAACACCGTTTCAGCTGCCTGCAACTAATGTAGCCTAAGAAATTTTCAAATAAAAAAATAGTCACCTAAGAGGCCTTTTCAAGAGCCTGGCAGATATTGTCATCCCTGCAATAATTTTAGACACACAAAACAAACACCCCTTGTACATTTAACGAACCCAGTCTCAGTTACCTTCAACTAAAGCAGCTGAAAAATTCAGCAACCCCATAGAACTAACCCTAGAACACTTGACAAACCCTTTCTGAGCTGCCTTCAACTTGAACGGGAAAAAATTTGAAATGAGAAATAGTCATTCCAGGCACCTTGTCAAGACTTTAGTTTATATCCTCGTCCTCACTGTAACTTTTAGCAGCCCCCAAAAATTGCCCCTAGTACATTCGTCAAACCTCATCTCAGCTGCCGGCAAGTATAAGAGCCAAAAAATTTCAAATTAAAAACAATCACCCCAGACATCTACTAGAGTCTTTTAAAGGTATTTGTGGTGATTATTTTTCATTTGCGAAAGAGATCCTGATCGAGTAAATTTGACGACGCTCTAGTTAAAGCGTCTATCCTATTCTTATGTTCTTTATCAAAATTTCTTAATCGTTCGCTGAGTAAATAAATCTCATCACAAGGAAATACAATCATCTGTGCATGTATACGTCATCAGAGGGATTTTTGCAGGCGTATATTTGCACTTTAAAATGCACCCCGAAAAAAGTAACTTGGTACATTCTGTTAAACGCGTGCACTGAAATCATCAAGCATTTGATTATGACTCTGGCGTGTCGCATTTTGCCAATGGAATTTTATCGACATTTCTTGTAAGGTTCACGAAAATTGGAAAGACGAATAAATTTAAAATAAATCAAAGCTTATTCTAATGAATTCAGAAGTGTTAAAAATTTTGTAATAAGTTGAAAAGTTTTCGAAGGAATTTTACAGAATTCAAGAGACTTTTACACAATTTAAGATAATTCTACGGAATTCAAGAGTCTTTTACAGAATTTAAAATAATTCCATGGAAATCAAGAAAGTTCGACTTAATTCAAGAGAATTCTGCTGAACGTTAGAGAATTCTGCTGAATTGAAGAGTTCTGCTAAACTGAAAAGAATGCTACTGAATTCAAGATAATTTTACATAATTCAAGAGAATTCTACTGAATTCAAGAGAATGATACAAAATTCAAGAGTATTTCACTGAATTCAAAAGAATTTTGCTAAAATCAAAAGAATTCTACAGAGTTAGAGAGAATTTTGCTGGGTTAAAAAAAAATTCTGTTGAATTCAAGAGAATTTTTCAGAATTCAGGAGAATTCTACTGAGTTCTAGAAAATTCTACAAAATTCAAGGGAATTTTACAGAATTCATGTGAATGTTGTCTAATTTGGTTGATTGTGGGAAATGTATTTTTTAATTTTTGTATCTCGTTGACGTTTGAAGTTACACCAGAGAGTCACAACCTACTGGAAAAGCAAACGAAGGGGAAATTATATGAACTGAACTTGTTTACGCACACACTCTTGTCGATCGCACATGGACTTTCGACCGTATAACGCATGCATCTGATTGGTTATTCTTCAATTGTTAATTGCTCGTTAATTATTAACTTTAGCGAAAATTTTTATAATTATTTTCGACGCCATTTTTTTGTTAGAACTCAAAAGTACAAAAATGTTTTTTGAGTACTGGGACACCCTGTATATGTTTTAATATATTGTCAGTTCATAAGAAAATACCATTTCTACAACATTCGCGTATATTCGTAGAATCTTCGTGATTGCTTGTTATCTTTATTTATTCCGAGTTATTAGACAAAGTGAGACATTTTAATTATTGAATACTCTGGATCGACAATCTACGAACAAAACAATTTTGTATTGAAAAATACTATAATGTCCAAAGCTCAACTTTTACGGGTCTAGTAAAATGTTAAAAATGATTTCATTTTAAAAAGATCCAGAATTTTGTATTTTCAAAATTTATCTTCGATCTGGCCACAAATATCGTTAGAAACGAAGGAATGATTGGCCAAATATTTAAAATAGGTATTTGCGACATGAAAATAAAATTAAATATATTTCCATTTATTTTTATTATCATTTATTAATGGCAGATTTAGTTTTTAAATGTTTATTAACTCTCAAATTTTAAACACGAACGTATATCTTATCTACGTATTCTTTACTAACCAGAACATTGACAATGACGTTTCGATTTTGTACGACACATTTGAATCATACACAGCCGCATGTAATTCAAAGAACAAAAAGTACTTCATTCAAATATATTTCACAAGCAATATCAATCGCGCGGTACGTGAGCATTTACTTTTTAAATTTAAAGGCAAAACAATTTTGAATACCAGTTCAAAATGATAAATAAATTATTATGAAAACATTAAGGACCTATACATAAACTACAGATAATATTTCATTTTACAAAATTAATATTATGAATGATTTGCACGCAAATAATTTTTATTAATGGTCAAATTATAAACATGTCAATATTTCCGGGAGACCAATAAATATAAAAATATGAAATTCTTGGCCATTTCCCGGTTCAAACATTGAAATCCGAAAAATTTTCAACTTAAGTGGTCAAAACTTAACAACACGTTAAATCATTAAAACTGAAATTTTTCTGAATTCTAATATTCTAAAATTAAAAATTAAATATTCAAGATTTTTTAATTTTTCAACTTTAAATTCAATCTAATCCTACAATTAATTACTAAGTGGAAGCTTTCTAATTTTAATAAATTCAATTTTAAGGGCTTTAAATTCAAACACAATTCGAACAAATCATTTAATTTTAACAATTTCAAAGTGGCAGCCTTTAAAATGAAATAAATTAGAATTTAACTTTTCAATCTTAACTTGAATTGTTAATTTTTTCAATGTTGACATCATACAGTTTACAATGCGTAATTCTCAAATCTTTGACTTTTAAATTTGTCATTTCAGACCCTCATTTTTAAGCGTACATTTCAAATTAGAGGAAATTAAGAATGCACCTTTTTAGTCTTAAGCAACTGAAAATTAAAAGCGTTTGAAATTTAAAAATGTGGATAAAAACGATTTAAGTTAAACAATTGTAAATATAAATTAATTAATGATTTCTAAAATTGAACTGTACTCTGAGTATTAAAAATTGAACAATAATTGATTTTGCACGACGATTCTGAATCTGTTCAAAATGTAACAATTTACTAATTTTAATGTTAAAAATTGAACTTCTTCAATTCGAAAATCCTATATCCAACTTACTTAATTTTTGGAAGGATTTAAAAATGTGCCAACAAGAAACTTTCTACGTATTTTTTAATCTGCCAGAATCTTTGATACAAATCTCTAAAACTTTTTTATGCCTATCATTAAAATGAAGAAATTACAACTTTAAAGACGCAAAAATAATGTACTTTACAAACTGAAAATTGAAGCATAAAAAGTAGAACTCTTTCAAATCTGAAGCATTTGAAATGGAAAATCAACACACTTTAAATTTTATTGCAGCTGTAGTTTATTACTAATAGTAACTCTTTTAATTGTAATAGGTGTTACTCTAAGGGCCTCAAAATAAGACACTATCTTTAAATTAGGATTGTGAGTTTGTGACATTTATTTGTTAAAATAGATTTAAATTTTGTATTATATTTTATTTTAAACAATTAAAGTTTAAAACAATAAAATATCAAACTTCCACTATGAAAATCTTTTAGCTTTTCTTTCACACTGAAATGTTGTTAAATTTTAAGTAGTCACGGCTTTAAAAATTTTATAATAAAATTCTTTATACGTATTTCAAGAACTCACACTTTTAACTGATAAATTAGTAATTGTTGAATTTTTTAATGTTACATTATTCGATTTGGAACATTTGATAAAACACATAACACATTTTAATTATTTAATTTTTCAATACAAAAAACCCTTTTAGCCAATTTAAGCTATATTTTCTATAACTGATTGCATTATTCATCTATTCTTCGCTTTTATTCAACTGCTTAAGCACCAGACATTTTTAATAAATGAAAAAAATAACAATTCAACAAGCGCATCTAATCCTTAAATCTAAACTTTTTTAAATCCATTGAATGAGATATTAAACGAGATAAAATTGAATATATTTCAATCGATTTCACAGCAGAAAAATGTGGTGAAACATAACCTTAAATTAAAATAAAAAAAGATTTGCATTCAGCCATTATACCTATCAGATGCAACCCCAAAGCATTAAAAAAAATACATAATCGAATAGTAGGGTAAGGAGGGGCAGCGCCGACCGGTGGGGCAAAGGCGACTTTGCTTATAACATCGCTATTATTCAACAATTTTAATTCTACTTTGCATTAAATAAATCTATGTTATTAAAGAGATAGTGTTACTCACTAAAAGCTTGAAAATTGAAGTTGTAAAAGAAAAATTATGCGAAAAACAGTTTTGACAAGGAAAGAATGGAAGATTCGCTGTCAAAAATATAAAGTTTTCAACATTAATGGCAATACTTACAGTATGAACATTTGTCATTTTGACAGATGAAACAATATCACATTCTTTCATAATAATCATTGAACGTAATTCAAGTCCAAAGTATATTAAATATCGTGAATAATTGAGGCCTCATCAGGGGGGCAAGCCGGACGAAAATAATAGTTGAAAAGTGCTTAGGTCATGATAAGTGATCGGTTATGTAGAACAGCCACTTATCTTCTGGGCTACATGCAAGAAACTATTGAATATTATTATTTTCAATTCGGTCAGTGCGGTAGAAACCTTTGCTCGTAGTCCGTCTCTGGTGAATGTCAACGAATAAGAGGTTGTACCACAGCTATCTCTATTTTTATTAAAAATAACTCATTATTCTTGCTTGATATGTTTGAAGGTAATTTTTCCAGTACACCCTATTGAAAACCCCTGTACGAGATCCCGTAACTGTTCCTGTGCGTGTTTCTTTGCCAGAACTATAATCAGCTCTCGTATACAAGAAACGTTACAGGTTCAGCATAAGAAATTGAGACACGAACGTATACAGGAACATGTAGGGGACAATTGAAACCTCACGGGAACGTGTACACGTCCTAAGTTGCCGCGAATGAACACTTAGGGAACCCTGTAAAAAATCTAGCACGGTTTCCTCCGTATGGGCAAAGTTTTATTGTCATTGATTTGAAGATGTGAAGGAACATGCATAATTATCTGTTATACCTTGCCTATTTTTATAACCTTAAAAATCCAACTTCCTAGCGAGAGAGCTGAGCTCTAGAGCACCCTGGCCGATTAGTTCCACTAGAGTTCCTGTATAGTATTCTGTAGAGGATTTCGTACCGAATCCTGTACAGGAACCCTAGTTAAACTAATCAAGCAGGGTGCGCTACGGCCTAGCTTTCTCGCTAGATTCTTTACATGATCCCCTACATGTTAATTCGTGATCACTTAGGACGTGTACACGTTCCCGTAAGGGATCCATTGTCACCTGCATGTTTCAGTACAGGTTCACTTACGGGACCCCGTACAGGGTTTTTCAATAGGGCATGAAATACCACAGACGCGAACCATCATGTTTTCCCATCTTCAAATGTTTTGATTTTTATAAAAAGCTGCGGTCGGCTTTGCCCTCCGGTGTGGGGCAAAGCCGACGAAATACAGCTTCTTAGAAATAATTAAATTATTAAATCATTGTTTTATTCATGTAATTAATACTTATAGAAATATGATATACAATAATTTAGGACTCGAAATAAAACAATTGATCAATTCTACATCTTATTAACTTTAAAAAAATCATTGACTGTTAACTGGTCGGCGCTGCCCCTCCTTACCTTAATTAGAAAAATAATATTGAAATGTTGTTATAACATAGATTGAACTCTTTTTATCTCCATAATTAATATATCATTCCATGGATTCAAGAAAAAGTGCAAACTCAAGGATTTGAAATTATTGAATAATTATTTCCCGATAGATATTTCGTACAAAATAACAGATAACGATTACTCCGGAACGATGAAGATAGATTTTTTTAGGTGTTTTAATCTCATGCCGGTACAAAATGCCTGGAAGAGATCAGAGAATATCAGGCTGTATAACTCTTCTAATTGACATATATCTACCTCCGAATATATAATTAACTAATAATTATATGTAGTTAACTGATATTTATATTTAGTTAACTAATAATTATATTTAGTTAACTAATAATTCTACAGTTAAACAGTTAACGTATGCGTTGCTATCGTATTTTCGGCAGTTTCTTTCGGCGCACCTGCCGTTATTGCACACCTGCGCAGTAGTCTCTACTGTACACTGTACCTGCAACATTGGTGCGTCAAACTTCTACCTCGCCAACAACGCCTGTTACGTATACAAAAGTATATAAACAACAAATTTGTTTATATATCAGTTTCTAGTGCATATAAAATGTGTATATTA
Source organism: Andricus grossulariae (assembly GCA_011634705.1). NCBI lineage: Eukaryota > Metazoa > Arthropoda > Insecta > Hymenoptera > Cynipidae > Andricus > Andricus grossulariae. The sequence continues at coordinate 8,857,716 of JAABKJ010017545.1, read as the reverse complement.
GATATACAATCATATATATAGACTCTATATAAAAACTAAAGGTTAACAACCACCGCAGGGTCCCACTGGGAGTAACTGTCATCTAAAAAAATGACATCGGCTTTTCTTCTAACATTTGAAGGAGCTCCAAAAGCATGAAATTAGCAGAATCTAATAAGATTGTGCGCAACAATATATCAGATGACCATTAAATACTTGACGTATTCAAATTATATCTAACAGAAAAATCTAAATTAAAAAAAGTGTTTTTCTCTAGAATAAAATTGAAAGAATTATTTTTCACTTCCATATGAGTGAAAATCAATCTCGAAAACGTACAATTACTGAAATTACTCAAAAGTATTAAATTTTTTTCAAATTTCATCTAAGATATAAATCCTTTTGCTAGAGAGATGAAAATTCGTGGTTAAAAAAAGGGGTCCAAAGGAATCGAATCCTGATCATATATATTTCGATACATGACATTTCAGAATAATTTAAATGTAATGTACAAGTATTTCTATACTTCATGAATGTTAACTACATGAGTCCATTTAGACTTATTATTCTCAAAAGTTATACTTTTTTATAATTTAGTTATATGATTTAAGTTATGAACAACACTCTTCTTATTCTAACCTCAAAATTTGTTCTCGAAGCAAAATATGGTGTATTTAGAATAATATACTTTTTGTATAAACGATAATAATATTAAATATATGAACGATCCAAAATTTACGTTGCATAATTAAATCATTTAAAAATATTTATTACTAACCTACTGAAGAGTCGAACAAATCATCACTCCTCGAACACAACGTAATTTCATGAAGCGTTTTCTGCCTCGCCCTGTATTTTTTACTTCTACTGCAATAAAGTTTCGTTTGGCCATCCATTTCTTATAACTAATTTGTCCCACATAAAAATTTGAATTAAATCGAATTACATTCAAATCACTGCCAACTTCATTTTGCACTCACAGCTGTGTTTAGTTTTACCTGTCGAGGGATTTACAAGGCCCTCGCGAGAAAATAATTAATTGATAGAAATTGTTTTTAAAATATATTTTCATGAATAAAGTCTCTGATCGCTTTTGATTCAAAAATATAGTGCTAAAAAGTTATGTATGCATAATTTAAGACAAATAGCATACGATAATAACCTGTCGAGGGTCAGCAGACGGAAAGCCTAGATTTTTCTAGCTAGAAAATTTGGCTGCGGCCTCATAAGAGCCAATATTTAGTTTAGGCATGAAGAGGCAGTTTCTACCCGGGAATAATCAGTTCATCAATTAAAATCATTAATACATTTCTATGAGTGTTTAATTTGTGATCCACACATTTTAGAGCTAAATCTAACAAAATGTTATCAAACATGGATACCACGTCCAAGGATACTGTAGAATGAATTATTGGTATTGTTATATTATTAATTTTTAATTTCATCTTTAAAGTCTTAACTATCTTTGATAAAAGAATCTATTTTTCCTTGAACAGGCATCAAGATTGTCGCTCAATAGAAAGCTACTTTGTAAGTTGGAGATCCGATGGAAGAGACTATTAATCTCAATTTAAGGTTAAGGTTTACGCACCTTCTAAAAATATCATTGGCTTTCTTTTCAACTAAAGGAACTAAGCTTGTGTTTAATTTCGTATAGAAAATTGAATTTCTCAAACATCATTTCAACGCTAGAGTTGCAATCATTCCAAGGTGAACACTGATATTTGCATTTGTTTTGTACAGAAAAAATTTCTAAAAAAAATGAAAAATATCATTGTTTTGTCCACTATATATAAACTATATATAACTCTTTCACGTGGGTTTCTAATAACAGCTATCGTTATATTACCTCTTTCAGCTTTCAAACCAATTAAATCTTCATTATTATTCTTGTACTCGGCGATTTCGTCAATATTTTTATTTTTATTGAATTTATTGTTTCCTTTATTGTTAGTTATCAGTTTGGTAATATTTTCTGAATAAATTTTCCCCTTTCTGAATTCAAACTTTTTAATGCAATCAACTAGTATATTTTAAACTAAATCCTAAAACTAAAAAAGGTTATGTAAGGAATCTTCACTAATTGTTCTCAATCAACGATATTTTAAAAATGAAGCATATCTGGATAATTTCTCAATTTGATCTATTGTATTTTTAATCTTACAACTTAAAAGGTGTTTCTGATATAAATGTTTAGCTTTATTTAATTTAGTGTAAGTACTATAGTGACACTGATGTAATTTCAAATTTCTCATTAAATTTTGAATGTGTGCTGCAAAAACTGCGTCCTTTTCTATATTTGATCAGTAGGATGTGTAGTTCTTTCAAAACCACAACTCTTCTAGTGGTAGAAGTCCACCCACCTAAATCCGATCTTGTTTGCTTACCATGATCATGTAGTATGGATGCAATGTATCCCTTGTTTCCTGTGGGTGATCGACCAATATTAATTCATCAAATCTACATCAACATTTCATATCAATGAACATGAATAAAAACTATAGTTTTTGGGTTGAAATCTGAAAACTGAAAATTTGTGTTAAACTTATACATTGCTTTTCGTCTGGAAGGAATCATTATTTATGTGATGAAAAAAGAGCTTTCTTTTTCCAATAGGGTGAATGCGAATCGCAAGAAGAGCTTTCCGAATATAAATTTCACTTATGAATGATTGAAGTGACAGAAATATAAAAAATCTATGGCAATCAATGTTGTCCCCAATGGTGGAATGCGTTTACATGACAGTGCGAACGACAGAACGAATCGATATCTCTAACGAGTGACGAGACAGATGGATTTTCCTGGCTTTACTGGTATCGCGTGACCCGAATAAAGAGCTGGAATCGGTCCTCATTCGCATTTTGTTTCCGAAATCCCTCCACCTGCTCATTTTTCAGGTCTCGGGCTTGCCGATTTTTCCTCGCAAATCCGGGCGATAGACGGCCAAGCGAACGTCATCGCTATCCGAAGAGAAGATCACGGTTCATCGGAAATTTGTTTCACGCTATATAGTTTAGCTTCCGGGAGGAGGTATGGGGGATTTGGGTTGCCTGAAAACCCAAAAGTTTAGATTTTTTGCCACCATAGGTTTAAAAAAGACAAAGGATCAGGAGAAAGTAATGCAACGTGTTGAAAGTAGCAAAAAAGTGCGTTTTTCTATCTTTTTTATGTTAGAACTTGCATTTAAAGAATTCTCAATTGTTCAAGCAATAACTAGTCAACTGAAATAAAAAAATTCACCCTTCATCAGGTGCGGATCTACATTGGTGGCAAAACCGGTGATTGCCTTCCCCCCAGGATTTTCTGACTTACCTTCACATTTTTCTTTTTCACTGAGGAATTATGAAAAGCTATAAAAAGTATGTAATTTCATAATGGCAAAAATAATTGAAAATTCTTAATTATTATTTGAAAGATTGAAAATTATATAAAATAATATTTGATGTGGAAAATTATATATATACAATTTTCTGACCCCCCCCCCCCAGGACACTCCTCAGGATCCGCGCCTACCCTTCATATATATAAATCAGGCCACAACATTTAGAATGTACTATTAATTCGCGATAGTATGAGATAATACAATGTTCAAACAAATAAAAATTGTTAATGGAATAAGCAGTACTTCAAAAAATTAAGATTTCCTATAAACTTCAGAAAATTGTTGAAATAATAGCAAGAAACTACTATTTTCTAGCTTTTTCTGGTAAAAAGTTGGATTTAAATTAAAATAAATTGTTTTAACAATGAACGAACAATTGAAACAAACATATACGCTCTCAAAATTTATTAAATAGAGCGAAATATTCATATAATACCCTTAATTCACGATATTCTAAGGAAAGACACTGATTTAAGCAAATGTAAACAATTTTAAAAACCATAACAAACAACTTATGGAATATTAAGAGTTTGAACAATATTTAAAGCAAGTTAAATAATTTAATGAATTATTATTTCTAATAGGTACGTATACATAATTAAAATTTATCAGAAAAAACTTTTTTTTCCTGGAAGAACTTGAACAAAAAAGGTTTTTTCTTATAAATTCCAATTTGTTGTTTTTCAGACGTTAAATCAAGAATAACTTACATTCTGAAGTTTTGGTGACGAACTGCTATAAAGTTATGATGAAATAAATTACACTTAAAAATTGAGGGAAAGAATGTTTAGTAGATCACTGCTGTTTTATCAATAAAAATAATTAAAGAACAGCAATTATGATTCGCGCGCGAGAATTTTCTTATTATCAGTCCAATTCCCAATATAAATATTTTAGGTGGCCTCTGTAAACAAACCAAAATCGTCTAATTTTTTCCCTATTCAAAAACATTTTAGGTCATTAAAATAAAAATATTAAAACTTTCAGCCATGAAAAAAATTCATTCAGATTATTAAACACTAAAATACAAAATCAAGACATATCTCCTGAATTTTAGATATATTTAAAATTAAAATTGAAAAAATTAGAAATTTATCAAACATTTAATAATGCAAAATTAAAAATTAGAAGTTCTTCAATTTATGGGATATTGTTTCTCAACTACTGTCTATTTTGGTGATGTGTACAGTTTTTATACCATTAAAAAAGAATTATATGGTCATAACATCCTTACACTTTTATAAAATGTATTAATATTATAGGTCCGTCGATTCGTCTCTAGAGAACAAAATATAATACATATTTTTTGAAATCCTTTAGAAAGTTTTGAGATATTAGGAGTGAAATTAAGCCAACCAACTTTCATCAATTTATCTGCGGCCGTCTTCAAGTTATTGTGTTCAAAATGAAAGTGTGACGTCCGCACACACGTGCGCACACACGCATATACATGCACGTGACCAAACACACATACATCCGGAGAATTGTTAAAAACATTGTCGTAGACACTTTTTAATTAAGGAATTTTTAATTAGATATTAGTTAGTTGTAATTATTCTAAAATAATCACAGAAAATAGACCGAAATTATAAATATTTGATCAAACAAACCTATATTGATTGCTCTGATATAAAATATAAAAAATATAGCATAGATACCTCGCAAAAGCATGCGAAATCATGAAATTGGGATTGTCTGTCATTCCTCTGGACTGACGAAATCTAGCAAATATGCATAATTTTTTATTTTTAGGTTTTTTTCTTCAAAAATCATGTGCATCTAGTAGATGTCATAAATAAGCGTCTCATTACTCTGGTACTTGTCAACTACAAATTTATCATGAAAATAAATCACTGTGTATATTTTCAAGCAAAAATATTGGACACCAACTCGGCGTCATGCTTTAAAATTAAAAATACTTTCCAAGTTGTGTTTTGCGTAAAAAATTGTCACATTTATCTTCATTTTGTTCCATCAGTACAAACTAAATACGAATCTGAGGCTTTTAAGTAACAAAATATTTGTCTTAGATTTTCTTCCCTGTAAAATGATCATTTCGGGAGAAACACCCATTTAATGATTTTCACGTCTTATACGGAATCTAATTAAATGTGTTATGTTCTTCATGTTTTAAGGGTGGGGGGGGGGGTCGCAAAAAATTCGAATCTTATGATTTGTCGGGTCACCCTCAGGTGGATGGTAAAATCAGAAGCGACCGATTTATGCATTTGAGGGCTAGGCGTTCTAATAATGCGGTGCAACGTGGGTGAGTATGAACTAAAAGGGAGAAGGTAGTGTTGGTTGTAGAGTGTAGGGTGTGGGGTGAAGGTGGTCAACATAAATACAGTTGTGCAGGAGCACCAGCGAAAACCAGGAGCAAGTACCTAGTTGGAGTAAGCTAACCCAACCTGGACGCGCACATAGACATTACATGTGCTATTCCGCCCACCTAGATGCGATTCTAGCACGCCTTCACGCACGACCTTATCTGAATTTTATTGTAACAATACCAAAAGGAGGGTCTCATGTTCCTCCTCATGATTTGCAGCCGTTTATTTCCAATAGTGGAAATTTTTGCATTTCAGAAAGCTTTAAGGATGTTCTCTATGCACAGTCCAGTTTGAAATTGAGTAATTAATTTTGCAGCAAAAAATCAAGCAAAAAATAGATAGGCAAAAAATTTCAAACAGTGTGAATAAACCGCAATATTACGTAAAATTCAAATATCTCACTTATGGGGTTTTATTTGGGTACCCGTAAGAGTGGCTTAAAGCCAATCACCTTCAAAATGTATAATTGATTCTTATTTTCTGACAAGTTCTAAACGATATACTGAAATACGGAATTATTCGTAACATATTATTGCGTTTATATATTAGATTTGCAAAAAGCTGACTTTTTTCCATGTTAATTCAATGGGAAACTTCATGGTCTTTGTCCGATTTCTAAATATTACCCGATTTCGCTCAAATTTGGAGAAAATTCTTTTTGGGCACTAAAACAAATCTGGGGGTGGGAGCAGAGAAATTATAAAAAGCAATCCACGAAGTATAAGTGAAAACCACCATTCTCTATGATTGATAAACAATTTTTTCAACTAAACCAAAGAGGCTCTCATGTTGTTTCTAATATTTTTAGTCGTTTATTTCAAATAGTGGAACTCTTATTTGCAAGGATATTCTCGACGTTTTCAAATCAAAAAAATGTATTGATTGTTAATTGAAATCAGTGTTATGAAAAATACTGGAACTTATCTGAGAAAGAGCCGTGCGTGCTAAAATTTTTCATTTCACAATAGTTCTTTGAATGCTTGCATTTCTAATTTCGCTGTAGACGAATGATGCAGTTCTTTTATTCCTTAAAAGACTGCTTACAACTCTCCGTGTTTCTTTTTTTTTGAAATTAATATCATTTGGCTCAAAATTTGCTTACAAAAATAAAAACTGTGTCATTAACAAGTAACATTCGGTTTATGAAAACTAACCAAATCGGCTTGTGCGGAATCAGTAGAAAAGTGAAGTTAGCTATTCATCATTAGTATTCAATGAGAATTGCAGCATTTACCTACAGCTTAAGCTAAAACACAAATATCTAAATTACTTTCATTAAATAATGAATTTTGCCCGGAATTTCGTTTCTAAATAAAAATTCAGGGTTTTCCTTTAAAATTCCTAATATTTAAAAATGGATCTTCTTGTGCCGATCTTTCATAAAGGTCTTTCATTTGCGTTGATCATTATAAATGCTTGTGGAATGTTGAGATTGACTTTGCATAGAGTATATATATAATCCTTTGAGTATAAAATTTCCATTTGTGAAGAAACAAATGAAGTACACAATAAAATAAATCGATGTACATCATCCAAAGTAAAATTAGAAAAAATTACATTTTCTTTTTGAATCATTTAAATATATCTCACTGAATCCTTAAAATAGTGCATTAGGGTATTGCGGTCCGTAACTTTCATTTTTCGAGATTTTGTTTGGAAGGCGAAAATATATTGCAAATATGAAATCTATGCAAATAATTGAGGGTATCGGATTACGAGATTTTTATTTATACAACGAAACGTGGATAATGTGACTGCATCCAGTATTCAGTAGTTACGTCCAGTTTTAGTCAGGCACCGTCTAGGGTGTCTGCTCATTAATTCGTCTTCGTTATTTTCTTACTTAAATTCATTTGATAGTTTACTTGAATATAATTTAGAAAATATTCTACAAATATGTTAACTTTTATATATAATATGTATACACTACCGTCGGATACTGTCGGTAAAATCAGCGAAAGTACTATCAAAAATGACTGCTGACTTTGAAACGTCATTGCTCGTTCAAAATTGGAGCGAGAATCTTTTTTAAAAAACCGTTGGAAAAATTATTAAATTAAGCATCAAATGAGCTTTGATAGGTATATTTTTGACCTTTGAAAAAGACTATACTGCGTAAGCAGTTTTAAAAAAAGTTCAAGAATTTCTCAAATTTCGTACCTCAACTTTAATTTGTTGCATGACCTAGGAAAGTTGTAGAAAAAATCTCAAAATCATACCACTTAGTCTCTGATCTTTCATCTCAAATTTAAGCCAATAAAACTTTGAAAAATGTTTACGGGCTGTCGAGATACGACTAAAAATGGCCATGAATGGACGTAATCTGTGAAATCTCATCTTCAATTTAGGCCAATAAAACTTCAAAAATATTCAGGAGTTCCCAAGATATGACAATAAATGTCCAAGCGTATCTGTGTCCAGTCTCAGTCGGCAAGTACCACAGACGGCCAGACTCGTAAATATTTCACAAGTTTTATTGGCTGAAATTAAAGAGAAGACTTCAAAAACCAATTGAAATGAATTTGAGAATTATGCTACAGCTTTCCTAGGTCATGACACAAGTTGAAGTCGAGGTACAAAATATGAGAAATTCTTGAATTATTTTTTAAAACTTCTAACGCAGTATATTCTCTCTGAAAGGTCAAAAATATATCTATGACGGCTCGATTGACGCGTAATTCCATAAGCTTCTCAACGGTTATCTAGAAAAGTTTCTCGCTTCATTTTTGAACCAGCAGCCACGTTTCAAAGTTAGCGGTGATTTTTAATAGGACTTTTGCTGAGCGTACCCACAACTTTGGATGGTAGTGTATAAGTGCTGCATTTAAATTTTGCCTAGATGATTCTGAATTACTCTAAGAAATTCGAAAATGTTAGAAAAAAAGTCCAGCATATTTGTAAATGTTATAAGAAATTTCAGATCATCCTAAAGTAAACGTCCCATTAAGCGTGATGATAATTTTCTTGTTTTTCCGTAATTTAAGTTGATTGAAATTCCATTTGATACTATGTCATGCTGAAAATAAATAGATTCTATCGCTAAGTGAGAAATGAAGAAGTCAGAAAAATGAAAAGCTCAAAACATTGTTTTCGTCCAAAAACGATGTAATTCTCTTAGATGAAAGGAGGGGGAGGAAGGGGTGGTATTTGTGATGATTTTTCTGCATGGACATAATGCGAAGGGGGGGGGGGGGTTTAATTAAAAATAATAGCGTGACGTCATGTATGAGCGAAACAATTATAGAAAATTCGTATTCCATAATCTATAGGAGATTTCGGCACATTATAGAACATCCCTAAATATTTCAGAACATTCTAAAATATTCTACAACACACCAGAATATTCCAAAAAAGTCCAGAAATTTCTAGAATTTTGCAGATTTAGCATTGTATGTAGTTTCATTATTCTGCAAAAGGCAAGAGCATTTTTCATTTTAATTTTCTCTGTCAGCGGGATTTCAAACAATTTTTAAGAATTCAAAGTGAATTCTAAGAATCTATAGTGAATTTCAAAGAACACACAAAGCACCCTTATCAAGGTAAAAAGGTGTGGTTTTACAGAAAATATTTTTTCCATATTTCCAAAATACTATATATATATATAAACACTAAAGTTGAAAGAAGATACTGACAATATCATCTACTTCAAGGAATTTTGCGACAACCTCATGTAATCTGAGGAGGAATGTCCATCAATCACTGCGGAAGAGGTGAAAAAAGCACTTAGAGGCACAAAGAACTTCTCCGGTTTCTGTCCTGGCATACTACTCTAGCTTCCTTCACGTCCATGCATTTTTTCATGCAAGCTCTCGTATTTCTATGGCTTTTTATTTCTCTTCGGATTAATGTCTCATTCACAGATTCTAACCATTCTTTCGGCGGTCTACCTCCTGGTGTCTCCCCTATACCACATTCTTTGAGGATTATCTCGTTTCGGACTTTGTTCATTAGTGTTTTCCCGCATATTGTGCGCAGAGGTTTCATGCCAATCGCTTTAATTTTACTCTTGTCCTTTTCTTGAAATGTGCATGTCTCGCTACCGTATAGTACAGCCGGTACAAATAAAGATTTATATGCGGTAATTTTAGTTTCTTTTTATTTTTTTTTTATTTCTGAAAATGGACCCTGTTCTACATCTAATTATTATTATGGCAAATGATTTAGTCTTACGAGCAGAAGACGAGAGAGCAGTTGGTAGAATTTAATTACATATGTTTCTGATTTGAAACGAAAGGAGAAGTTGAGCTACTGGTGAGGAGAAGGATAATATGTGCAAGAAAAGTAATGGAGCAGGTGTGGGGTATAGGAAAAAGAAGGTTTTAGGACGATTAGAAGATGATGGTGTGGATGTTTAATACTTTAGTGTGTTCAGTATTAGGTTACGGAGTAGAGCTCTGTGGATGAAAGTAGCATAAGAGAGTGGAAAGTTTGCATGAGAGATTCATGAGATGTGTAATGGGCGTGAGCTGGAGCTGCCCAGGATGTATGTTGATGGAGGATTTAGGTAGAGATAAAATGGTCATTAGACAAATATTAAACAAAGAGACAAAGGGGTAACACGGAAAGATCAAGGTGGGAAGAAGAAAGACAACAGAGGAGGAGAGAATTTGATATAAGGACGAATGTCAGAGTATGGCGATAATCAGAGATTGAACTGATACTTAAGGAAGGGGATGAGTGATAGAGAGAAATCGTGGAATCGAGGTATAATAGATGATATAGGGTAGTGCAGGCTGAACGAGAACCAGAATATTTGAGAAAGGTGAAAAAGGAGAGCAAGTGTGCATGTTTTAAAGAGATTTACTGGAGAGGAAACAGGTAGGGAGAATGTGGATGACAGAGTAAGGTGGACCTTGGATGGAATCGGACAAGAGGCAAGCTGGATGATGTGCCTGGAAGAGTGGAGAGAAAGCAAGGGGCATTCGATAGGGAAAGGCCAAAAGCGTAATTATATTGAAGGTTGGTCAAGAAAACGTAAAATCATTCATAACGGGTATGGTGAGAGGAAACGGAAGCCGTGGAAATTCAATCGTTAGCGAATCATAGAGTAATTGTTAAGAAAAAGCGATAGCCCATAAGGTAGTATAAATATAAAAGTAGTATTTAGGTAGAAGGTATTATTAAGGTATAGCATACGTGGTTTGTAAAGTAATGTCAAGGGAGCAGAGGCCCTCAAACCCGTTAAAGGAAGTTTTCTTGAATTCTTATAGAGTCTTTTGATTTATGTTGAATTTGCTTGAGTTTATGTCAATTTACCTCTTCTATAGTGAAATGCGGAACCTTTTCAATTTTATTGTAAAGCGTTAAATAATTTGTTTTTGAGAAATGGTTTTATTTCTTGTTTAATTTATAAAAAAAAAACATGACCGAGTCAAAATGTGATTGAGCGCTGCCTTATAAGTGTAGCCATTTGGATGCATCCTAATCATTTGAATTCTTGTTAAATCTCTGGAATTGTTTTGAATTCTCTTGAATTCCCCTTCAATGCCCTTTTAATTATTTTTAATTCGTTTGAATTCATTTGAATTCTTTATAATTCTCTAGAATTCTTCATAATTCATTCGAATCCTCTGGAATTATCTTTAATTATCGAAAATTCTCTTGAATTATCTAGAATTCTTTTTATTCTTCTAAATTCTTTTTAGTTCTGTTAAAGCCTTTTAAAAATTCTGTTGAAGTTATTAAAAATTAAGACTCAAAATAGAATGAGAAAAGAGATATTTAGAATTATTCGTATAAATTGTGGAAGTATATATGGGTTTTTCAATCCCAAAGAGGCGATGGGAAATCTATGGAAAATACATTAGTGGCGTATGGATCTGTGGTACCCGGAAGATATATACAGACATAAGACTTGAGCGTTAAAAGCGCAGTGTAAGTTCCGGTCGGGCGTACAGAACGGGTGGAAAGGGCGGAGTCGAGTCGACATCGATATGAGTGGGTGCCTCGAGAAAGCCTCGGAGTGCATACTTCTTTCTTTGCCCCCTACCTTCCAGGTACTTCTCACTGGTGATCATCTGTGCCCATCTCCAGAAAAGGATTCACGCCGTCGGCGAATTTGCGTTGCCATCAGTTCAGCAAAACCTGCACGTCCAATCGGATATCCCTGTTCACTTTATTGTATTTCATCCTTTCAGGTAGAAAATCGATTACTGATGTCCCAAATTGACTTACACTTTTATCAATTTATCACGAGAAAATGAAATTCAGTAAAGTCCATTAGCTGTATCTATAGAAGTAAAAATCATTTTCAGGGATATGGTTATGTTAAAACTCTGACGTGCGATGGCTGTGTAATGCTCTCTACTTGGCGTGATTGCTAGAGAGATTGATCAGCGACCATTGTCGAAGTGGTTTTATAGGACGAGCATGTTATTTGAATAAACAACATGCCAGAACCGAACGAGTTACGCCTATCGCTAAACGCTAAAGGGATTTATATTAATGGTATAATAATAATATTTAATATTGAGCAGGATCGAGCCGTTCATACCTTGGATATTGTCAGCAAGATTTCAAGAGATTTCAAACAATATTGTAGGATTGCAAAACGTTTGTAGCGCCCTAGGTATTGCAATTGAAGAAATGAGCCGAAGGAAGTCGAGCGTGGCTGCAAAAGAAGAATACAAGGTCGTAAACAGAAAAGGGAATTTTGAATAAAAGAAAAACGTATGCGTTCTCTGAGCAGTCAAAATGAGCAAGTGAGAAAGGTTTGAGATAAAATAACCAGCCGTATGCGAGAAGAGAGGATAGAGATAGTCTATCTCTCGTTGCCGTTGCCAAGTGGTATCGGGGGTACCGCTAAAGAGGCAATTACGGGACTTGCAGTAGAAGACGCTCGTAAAAGTTAGGGTGAACGAGCGAATAAGAAGAAGGTCCCATCTTTTGCGGCGAGGACGCGGGGATATGTGAGGTGATCGAGGCCCGTCGAGATTCCGGCCTGAGGTGGCGCGGCGTGTCATCGGTTCGCTCTTCTCGAAGAAACCGTGCCGAATTCGCAGATGTGAGTCCGAAATACCGTGCTCTGTTATCTGTTACTTCAAGATCAAGATAGCCTGCAGGCGGTGGCATGGCGGGGCTTCTTCCACTTTCCAACATCCAACCAAACTACCCGCTTGCCAAGAGAAAATTTCGGTCTCAAAAAAGAACAGCAATTATGCTAAATAGGTCTTAGGGACCGTCCATAAACTACGCTACCAATGTTAGGGGGGGGGGGTGGTCAGTGGAAGTAACGTTAAGAACTTAGATAACGTTGAGTAAATTTGCTGGTGATAGATACATTTTAACAGCGTTTGCGAATTTTGTGAAAGACGGCCCTTCAACGGCAAACTTCGATAGTAACTTCATAAGTTCAAAATTACTTTCATACTTCATACTTCACACTCTTTTCCCTATTGTCCTTTTTTTTCTCCTGTTTTCAAGAAACTTCTCCTTTTTTCGCTTTTTCTCGAATTAATAGAACCCAATAAAAAAATCCAATTATTTTTGGCTTAAACTTAATTTTTTTTGTTTGAAGTGTTATCTCTTTGATAGAAAGTTCAACTATTTTGGAAATTTTTTTCATTTTGGTAAAAAATTAGTTTTTTAACTAAAAATTTTACTATGTATTCTATTTATGGTTGAAAATTTGTCTTTTTAAGTTAATAATTCAAGTATTTGTTGGAAAATTCACTATTTTCAATTGAAAATTTAATTATTTGGTTTAAATTCATGTATTTTAATGAAAATTCATCTTCTTTGGTAGAAAATAAATATTCATGGTGAAAAATAATCTTTTTGATTGAAAACTCAACTAGATGGTTGTAAATTAATTTTTTTGTTGGAAATTAATATTTTTGGATTGAAAATTTAAAAGTTTTGTGAGAAGTTCGTCTTTGAAAATTAACTGCTTTGTTGAAAATCTATATTTCTGGTTGAAAATTTGTTTCTTTGGGTTGCAAATTCAACCATTTTGTAGGTGAATTGTCTTTTTGGTTTTAAAATATACCTATTTGGTTCAAAATTCATATTCTTTGGATTAAAAGTCAACTATTTGGTTGAAAGTTCAACTAATTTGTTAAAAATTCATTTTTTGAAAAGATTCACATCTTGGTTTTAAAAGTTAACTATTGGGTTGAAAATTCGTTTTTTTTATTAAGAATTCAACTTTTTATCTAAAAATGTAATTTTTTTATTTTTGGTTGAAGATGTATCCTCCATAAGTTGAAAATTCATCTATTTCGTAGAAAGTTCATGTACTTTATTAAAAATTCGTCTTTTTGGGTTGAAAGTTAATCTTGCTTGTTGAAAATTCATCTTTTTTATTGATGATTTAACTATTTTGTCAACAAAATTTCTATTTTGTTTGTACTCAACTGATTGAAAATGCGTATTCAACACCGAAATCGGTGTTATATTTAGATGCGACAAAAATAAGCCATGAAAACAAATAAGGAAACAATATTAAAATTTTCATTTATAAAAATGTAAATATTTGGTTAAAAGTTAATCTTTTTGAATGAAAATTCAACTACTTGGTTACAAGTTAAACTACTTTCTTAAACAATCCTTTTATTAAAGATTTACCACTTTGGTTGAAAATTTAACTATTTTATTGAAAATTCCATTTTTCGAAAACAGAAAAGATTGAATCTAAAGCAAATTGAAAACACAATTGAAGTCGATTATCAAAAAAGGGCCCAAATAGTTTCTTCGACAAAATTCGAAAACTTGGTATTCGCACCAATGGTTTTTTTTTGTGTTAAATCCTCTTGAATTTACCTCACATATCTTGAATGAATTAAAAAGAATACAGGAACTATTAATTCGACCTGAGTAATCAGAAACCTCCAATTTGCTTTAACTTTGCTTTAGATTTCTGCTGCATCAAAAAAACGAGGAAAATTTCCCCTTATTTAATTAATAAATAGGAAATATTTAATTGAGCACGTCTTAAGAAAAAACTGTTTTCACGTGTTTTTAAAACAGCTTTCGCAATTTTTTGTGAGATTTGTTTAATCTATCGATCAAATAAGGTTGTCAGTGGATTTGGGGATGGAAAATGCATTGCAATCATGTAAAAAATGAAATGAACAAAACCTGACGTGTAGGCAAAAAATGCATGTTGGATTTGAATTCAGTACGAAGAACCACTTTATAAATAATTATCCGATCTATATTTCAATCTATTTTATTTATTTTTGTAAAAGTTTTGCTACTATTCGTAAACAACTGATAGAGTATAAAAGCTCTAATGAAATTCTCGAAATTAAGTAGCTAATCCTCTCCGCAAAAAATTAATGTCCATGAGCAAAAAGAGTCAATATTACTCTCGTCGAGTGCACCCCTAACACAGAACACTCACGTGGATACCAACCAATCTTCGCCTGTTCATGAAAGAAGAACACTAAGCGAAGGGGGCACGAGGAGATATTCCAGCAATTCGGCAATATCGTTGGCAGTGGCGACAAATTAGCGTTAATCCCGCATCGTTAGAGAGATTGATGCCAGGATTTCACTTAAGAGGGTGAGAGCGAGACTCGAGTGGAATGAAGATGGAAGTTCGGGTTGTCAGAGGCTTGTAATGAAGTGGATGAACCACAGTAAAGCACCACAAGCCAGTACCACAGTAAAATATATCCCTCGAGATGAGAGTGGAACGCAGAGAAGTAAAGAGACTGAAAATGGAAAGAGGAGAGAGATAGAGCCAAATAGGAGACAGGAAAAGCATGAGATGGGGTGGAGGCACTGGAGATATATACAGAGTTGGGGGTGCAAGCCACAGGATGACCACGGATCAATCCGCCCGACTACCCTTGCTCCGAGGTTGAACCAAATCTTCTCAGGGTCCGGCAACGTAGAATTATCGATACATCAGGGGCGCCGAATAGCGGATATATTCCATCAAGCATTTTTTCGGTGAAACTATGAATTTCAATGGATCTGAATCCTTTAATTCTCTCCACGTTCAAATTACGGATAGAAGAGCGGCGTCTAATGTGGCGCACCAAGATATGTCGCTCAATTTAACGAATAATATGAGAGATTTTGTTGTAATAAAATATGAAGCATGTAGTACGATATCTTACATAGGTTTGCCCTGTATATAGTCAAAACTATATTGGAATTCACCGAAAACTTTAATTTTAGCATTTTCTAAAAAGTACACCTGCGTCAAGTATACTGCCATGCTCCCTAATCTGGTGCAGCGATTATCTGTCTTGCAATAGCAAATGAAAAAGAACTTTTAAAAAGTAGAAAACCCGATTTCATCAAAATAGGGTGTTAAAACAAAGATTACGCAACAAAAATGTATAAGTTTGATTCAAAAATACTTTATTTTTCATTGCTTTTGACCCGCTTTAATGATAACTAGAAGACGTCAAAAAATGTCTTGTCTGAACTTTTTAAGATAAACGTGACACAATTACTTTAAATGGGATAATGTTTTCTCCGGTCATCACTCAGTATATAAATAGATTCAACTATGTACCCCAAGTTCTTTCAGATTGCACCAATTTCATTAAATACAAGTGCGCTATATTAGGAACCACTCCCCTATTTGTCGCACAGAGTTCTTAGTTTCCTCTCAAGTAAATCTGTTTAAGTTTGATCAAATTAGTGTAGGAAGGTTATCGGCAGAGTAGCCATTATCAGCAGTAAAAATATAACAAATAAAACTAAAATTGTAATATATAATTTGGTACTTGCACTCACCCTGCTGTACGGTAGCGAGATCTGGACATATCAAGAAAATGATGAGGGTAAAGTTAACGTGAATAGCATTCAATTCCTGCGCAATGTATGCGGTAAAACGCTTATAAACAAAGTCTGTAATGAGAGGATTCTCAAAAAATGTGGTGTAGAAGAAAGCCTATTTGAAAAGAATGAAAGAAATTTGTTGAGATGGTTTGAGCAAGTTGAGAGAATGGAAGGAGATAATGACTGACGAAACCAGTATATTTAGGTAAAGTAAATGGTAGCGTACCTAGATGCAGACCGAGAAAAGAGTAGTGGGAATGTGTGAATGTGAGAATGAGGCACTGCAGCGACATGATATAAAGTGCCACAGAAATACAAGAGCTTGTATGACAATATGTATGGACGTAAAGGAAGCTAAAGTTGTATGCCAGGACAGGAAATTGTGGAGAGAAATAGTTTATAAGAAATGTGTGATGAAGAGTGTTAGTGGAGTGAGAGACGCCTGAAACGAAAAACCTTGGTTACTAATGGGCCCACGTGGAAAGCTTCACTTGGTAGATATGATTAGATTGAAGCATATGGATCTTCCTATGTGATCATCAGCAAGCTTGTGTATTCTTGTGTAATCTATGAAATATGATGACTTTGTAAAGCTCTTCGCCTGGGTTGATTGCTAGAGAGATTGATCAGCGACCTGGGTCGGAGCAGTGTTGTGTAACGAATGTGTTTTTTAAATAGTCAACACGGGAATTATAGATTAATCTAAAAATCTATACCCACTCCCGACGCCTCCTCGTATATTTGCCTTTCTCACTTTTCTCAACTGAACTTCTCGATCCCCGACAGTATAACGAGGCCAGAACCCAGTGAGTTACCCTCAACCAAAAAGGA
This sequence comes from Andricus grossulariae, assembly GCA_011634705.1. NCBI lineage: Eukaryota > Metazoa > Arthropoda > Insecta > Hymenoptera > Cynipidae > Andricus > Andricus grossulariae. The sequence goes on along the minus strand of JAABKJ010017545.1, from coordinate 8,840,454 downwards.
TTTGGCCTAATGGTGTAATAATAATAATATTATTAAGGTAATGAGACTCGCTGGCTCAGGCAGTTAGGCGTTCAGACTTTACGTTAGAGGTCCGGGGTTCGATCCATAAGACGGTAGTTCTGGAAATTCGTTTATGTACTTTTACCGACGTTCTGGTGGTTTGGATCCCACCTAAAGCTGCAAGTTACCCCATCATGCACTTGACTGTGGATGGTGGGGTAAAAAACCAGGCTATCCCCATTTTGTCAAAATAGGCATACTGCTCTCATCAGACCACTTGATTGCTTTACAAAAATGTGTCCATCACTGATGATATATACTGGGGCCGACCCGTGTAGATTATTCAAAATTCAACTCTAACAAACATGCCTTCGACATATTGTGCTGTAACCATCTTAAGTCTGAGAGAAAATTGAGCTTCCTTATTTTTTACGAAATTTAAAAATACTAAGACCTAACGTTTACATTATTATTTTTTTTATTTAAAAAAATCTTAACTGAGCGAATGGCATCACGAAAAAAGATCCTTTATTTAAAATAAAATGAGGATTATCAAAAATTTGATTGATAAAGCCCTTAAATTATCACATCCAGTTTTCCATGAAAAAAATATTCAACTTCGTAAACAAATTCTTTTTCTGCACCATTGCCCTCTTGAGTTCATTGAAGAACATGCGCATAACAGAATAAATTACATTAAAGATAAAAAATAATTATGAAAACAAAGTAGACAGAGCAGATTATAATATATTTAATACTGTTGTCCTTCCATATTTGGGTAAAATCTCGAAGATTTTGAAGTCAATGTTGGTAAAATTGGGTTTATATACTATTTATAGAGTTCCTTTTAAGAACAATAAGATTGTAAAATTGGGAAAGGATAGATATGAAACACTAGACAAAAAAGGTGTAATTTACAAAGTTAATTGTAAAGATCGCGGTGCAGTGTATATAGGGCAGACAAAAAGGGCACTTAGACTTAGGAAAAATGAACATGAAAATAATTTTCACTGAAGTCCAAGATATCACTCAGTCCTTTCTAAGCACAAAATTACACATGGTCATGATTTCAATTGGAATGATATTAAAATTCTTTATCACGAGAAAAATCAGAGAAAGAGAGAATTCATGGAAATGTTATTTATAAAGAGAGAGGGAAACAAGGCTATTAATTTAAAAAGGGATATCTCAAGATATAACAAAGTATGGGACAGAGTAATTAACTGGTTATAGTAATCATACCTTTAGTTATTCCCTGTAAATAATCCCTGATGAGGAGGTCTGAATTTGCCTCGAAACATGTGGTCCCCTCATAGTATAAAAAGGACGGAGAAAGGAAAAAGTGAGAGGTTGGTTTTTAGTTGACTTTTTCCTTTTTTCTCCCTCTTTTTTCATTGTGTTATTCTTGTCTTTAATGAGCCTAAAAGGGAGGTTTTTTGAAGTTTATTTTTTAATTGTGAATCAATTTGTTGCTTATTCTGCAAAAATTATTCATGATAAAATGGATTTCTTTTCAAAAGACCTTATAAGGGAGTTGCGACGGTTATACCCGGAATATTCTGTTGAGCTAATCGTCCTGATCATCGGCGCTCTAGGAGGTGCCAAGCATTCACTTCTTAATAGTCTGAAAAGCATCCCTGCGTGTCGAAGAAATGTTGAGACGCTTGCGGGGATAACGTATAAGGCTGTTGTCCTTGAGTCGCTCCATGTCCTGAGGGTGCACAAGACTTTTTCCGGATCGTCGTATTGAGTCCGTCGCAGACTGTAACTACCTATCTCACGGTCGTGAGACGTGGTCACAGCTGAAACGTTACCGCGATTTCACCTGGAGTGGGTGCAATTTTGTAGAATGGCACCCTTAACATATGCTATCCCTAGAACTGGTGGCCTCGTGCGGCCTCGAAATGTAGAGATGTGCGGAGTAAGGGAGGCGGTACTCACGAAATGCTCAACCATGCATGAAACACCAGCAGCGTAGGGACAAAGGAGCAGTGCGCGGGTACTCACGCGCGTATATTGCGTAATGTTAGGAAATGGTTCACACGCCACTGACAGCTTACGTTTGGATTCCCCTGAGATATGCTGAAGGCAATGTCTGAAAATGTGCCTACCTAGAGAGTTGAGTGTAATATTATTATAATTTAAATTTATTTGTTTAAATTTAACTTATTATAATTGAATTAATTAATTAAATCCCAAGCGTACAGGCAAACCAGATTGCATGAGGAATCACTCGCTCCATTTAATATGAAATTGTTTAATTTAATATTACCACCTTATATTTTGGTAACTCTCAGCACCGTCCTACCTCAAATTTGAAAGTTGACAAAGGAGCTCAGAAAAGTTCAAACCCATGTGAAAACCCAAGGATATAAAAATTATTCATGTAACCTTCACTTAAAATAAGTTTTTAATTAACTTTTGGCTTAGATATGTTATTATTTGTTATGACAGTTAATTTCGTAGTGGTTTTCAACCGTTAAGTTTGAGATAGGAAGGTACTGAGGTGTACGGAAATATATCACTTTAATACATGCAGATTGCATGTATGTATAAACGTTTCCTCAAAATAGTTTGATTTTTAATGCCGCTAATAAAAAATTGTTGAAATTTAAATTTGAATGTTTTAACATCAAAATTGCCTAATTGTAATATTTAATTTTCAAAGTGTTCAACTGTAAACGTTTATCAAATTTTAAGATTTTTATTTTCGAAATTATTCATTCTGAGAGCGAGGCTTTCAATTTAAAAGTGTGTAATTTTGTATCGCTTAAATTAATTTTCGAGTGTTTCAAAATTAAGAGTACTTGTATTAAAAATTAATTGTTTCAGTTGGACGAAGTGCTCGACGAAGAGGACCGGAAAATCGCATGGCAGGAGTACGAAGACGAAAAGAAAGGAAAACCTGTTATGCAATTCCAACAACAAAACCAATTTGGATTGAATCCAATGGCCATGAACAACCTGTTGAACGGACAGTTAAACATCGAAATCGAAAATATGATGAATTTATACAAGTTAGACGTGAGTTAAAATTTCAGTCTCGCATATTAAATTATATGAGCTTGAAATCAGATTTATTGTTTCATAAAATTATTTACATTAGGCATTCTTTCATGTACGTGTCTAGAATATTATTCTTTTTAAAGCATATCAAGCCTGCGTTGAGCTTACATTTTTGCTAATGTAGATATACGCAATAAATTTCCAGAAATTGTGAGAATTATTATATTTTGTAATTTTAATATTTTTCAGGTAGAAGTGTTAGAAAATTGATTTGAAAAAAATGTGTTTTTTATCTTTCAGTTTCCAAACTTAAATCCTCAACAGTTACGTCAATTGGCGCAGAGTAATATCATGAGCATGTACAACTATGTGGAAGGGCAAAATTTTGCGAGAAACACTCCAAATCAGTATTTGACACAGGTAAAATATTATAAACGTTTCATCCAAGAATTATGAAAATTTCTTTATTTCAAATTGAAATCTTGTTAAATCACTCTACTCTGAATTAAAATTTGTAATACTATTGGAACGTTTGATAATTTTTCAATAGCGATTTATGAAATTTAAAAAAATGATATACTTTGGTTATATAAGGAAAACTTATTTAACGTTTGAAATAAAGCACTACTGTAACTTAAAAAGTCGTTCGTTGCTACGAGACACACTAATTAACCTTTTGATAGTCTCCCTGATTTTCTGGAAATAAGATTTTTGGTATAATATAGAAGCGTCAACTTGATGAAGTAATAGTCAGTTTGTTTTTGATAGTTAAAATAAACCTCTCTCTATGAGAAAGCAGAGTTATTCAATGCCTGTGAAGAAGTAAAATTCTCATAAAGTGAGCACAAGTAAATACATCCATAGAACTTCGCAGCGGTATTTTATAAAATCGTGGCACTCTCTGTCCCACTTTTTCTTTCATCTTCAATATTATATTTATATTAAATATTATTTTGTACAAATTTAAGACGTAAGAAAGCTTGTCGCGTGCGAAGCGCGCGCTGATTGTTCCTAGTATCTCCAAATTCAATTATAAAGAGCAAGTAAGTGATAAAAAAAAGTTGATTGTAAACCTGTTTTTAATATTGCTATTCATTAAAAAAAAGTACTACAGAACATTTGCTGTAAAAAAACTGTAAAAAGAATTCAGTCCGTACTCTTACCGGTCTCTCCTAATTAAAAATTGGCTCGCATTTTTTTCAGCAATATGCACCTTTGATGCAACCACGACTTCAACAACAGCAGGAGCAACTTCGACAGCAGCAGCAGGAACAAATTAGACAACAGCAATTGATAGTGTTGCAACGGCAACAACAAGAGCGCTACGCGCAAATGCCACCTGCCCGTGCACCCGCTGCTATGATAGATGTAAGTTTATAAAAAAATTACAAAATATTTATCTCTTTTTAAGTGGAACAATCATCGCTTTTCAAGTATACCTGTAAAATATTCATGCTAAATGTACAAATTTTGGATACTTGCCAGATTCCTATTCTATATTCTCATACATTGTGTTTCTCATGCATTTTTGTTCTCCATATTTTTAAACTAAAGAGATATCTCGCTGAAATTTTAGGAATCGACAAACAATAGATCAGCGCACCATGGTCCATCCCATTGAGGTTTATATTTTGTTTAGATAATGCAATTGCATTAATTTAATTTATAATGTAATTGATAATACTCAAATAGTGTAGGCAGACATTCTATGTATTTTTGCAAAATTTCAGCGTGATATCTTCTGCAATTTAAAAATAGGAAGGTGGACAAAAATACATAGAAAAATTGACAATTTATGACGACATAGAATACCATAAATTGATGTTAAAAAATTGAAATTGCATTTTTGTGAAAATGTACAAGCTTTTTTTTGGAATAGATTATGTCTGGTTTTTATGATTATTTTTTCCTTCAAAATAAAACAGCAGTTATGACTTACGCGTTTTATCAGCCTCTTTTTAGTTCTAGAAGCAGCCATTTACACGACAGGAGCGACAGTGAATAAGCATATACAATGATTTAATAATGAAATAAGTCGTTATCCAAAACAAAACGTTTGAGATAGAATTTCCATCTTATACAGTGAAAAAAAAAACACATTTCTGTCAAAAAATGTTCTAAAAAAAAAAACAATTATTTTAATATGTCATGTAAGTTTTAATACATTATTACAAGCTTAAATGAATGTTAATTAGTGTATATAGCGAAAAATTTGGTCCAGATTATGCAAAGAATATGAATAATAGACGATTGACATTTAAATACGAATTCTAACCTAACTTTTATGTCAGGTTTTTCATAAATAAGTTCATTTAAGCTTATAATGTGTTAAAATTTACAATAAATAGTAAAATAGTTGTTCTTTTTTAGAAAAACATTTTTGTCGAAAAAAATATTTTTTTTTTTCACTGTATAAGATGTAAATTTCATCTGAAACACTTTTTTTTTGATAAAGACTTCTTTTTTATATGCAATAAATACTTTAAATTCTACAGAAAATCATGAAAAGACTTTTATGCACAAATCTAACATGCATCTTTAAAATTCGACCTACTCTTTCTAGTTTTGATTTTTGGCAACAAATGGCGTATCGCAGTTTAACCATTCCGCATTATGGGCTCATAATCGCACTCCGCACATTTGCAATCGCTATCGTCCGCGAGTATGATTATAGCCGCGTCAGCCTAACCTCAAATGTCAATTGTGATAAGCTTGTACATCATGACTTTGTTACATAAAATATCGTGTGCACCAAGGAGCCAAGCGTCTTTTCACCCTCCCGTGTTAGCAATACTCGTCTATGCCTCATTATTGCAAACTCACGCTCGAGTAAAAAGATTGAGTTTGCCTCCTATGAACACAATACAGTAAACTTCCGTTTATTTTATACTTTATTTAGTTTAAACCTCCTACACGCACTTATTTTAACTTGCGCAGTTTCGTCATCTCCCACCACGGTGCCTGTACACTCTCCTCCGCGTCAGTGGATGACCAATAAAAAAAAGAGGCCCGAAGAGCGCTCTCGTTGGTTTAAATGGAGTATTTTTTCACGACGCCATTGGTACTCTCACCTCAAATTTCGTATAGTGGATTGTATTTCGCGAAACACTTTAAACACTTGAAAAATATTACTTTCGAGACCTTTATAACGTATCTTTACCGCAAACTTTACTTTACTTTACACACAAAACTCACTATTCCGCGAAATATTTTCGTCGTTTTTTGATTCTATAATATTGATTTTTAGTTGGCAAATGGTCGTATGCCAACAAAAACACTAACGCCAAAAAAGACTAACGGACCGCAACTTTTTCAACTGCGCAATAAGTCGGATATACACTCACCTGAACCGTTTCCATAATATTGCGCAATATATGTACTCGACAAAGTACTGGCGCACGCGGCACTTCCGAGGCGAGATTCGCAACCGTCGTTCGCCCTACGCGCTGAGAAACTGCGTGGCCAAGCAGTTCTAGGAATGTCGAGTGTATTTATTTGTATAATTATTGATGGTTTTTATTATTGATTTCAAATCTCCCGCGCTTTTCGGCTGTAAAGTAGCGACAGGCGGCGCATCGATACAAGAACGGGGCAGCCAATGAACGTCGTTAATAAAAATAAACTGCCCACTCGTGTTAAGAGTGGGGCCCCCTCCAGCTTTAAAATAATTGGTCAGGTACGTTTCAAGGACCTTGAAGTAAACGGAAGTTCACTGTATACTATTAATGCTAGATTTATAAAAAAAATATATCTGTTCGCGCATTCAGTTTTAATATCAATAATATAGTAAGAAATATTGCGTCTAATTAACTTTTTTTTGATAAATTATTTCTAAGTATTTTAAAATAAAAAATATGTTTAATGGTACTTTTTGAAATTTTCTTATAATGTTAAAAATTGCTAAATTCAGTATTTGAAAAACATTTGTTTTAAATTGTAGTTAAAGAAATTCATTCTTTATACATGTATGGCTTATTGACAAAAATATTAGTGCTTTTTACACTAAAAATTACAATTAAAGTTTTTTTAATGATTATATTATACAAATATTTTAAAATATGATCAAGTAACATTTTTTTCGTTTGTCTACTATGCTCTCTTCTCTCTTACAGATCTCCTCACCTACAAAGAATCAAGAGGAGTAAAAATGCAGTCTATTTTCTACTTACACAAGGATAAAAAATTCTCTTCTTGTCCTATTTGTTTAGTTTTATTTATTTTATCAATTCGGCATATTTTGGTCTCCATTCTGTGTACAATTAATTAGGCGTAAGTAGTTAAAATGGAGGAAATATGCTCACCCATTCAACAACAAGGCGTCCTTAGGAATTTCAATAAATCAACGTTTCTGAGCATGTGTTACCTATTTATGTTTCTGTCTAGAACGAATCTACAATAAATTCTCTGAATACGAAGATTAGAGAATGAAACTGCATCTGGGTCATTCCACAGTTGAAAAAAAATCTGAGGTATATTGAAATTTACAAAATTTATTTCATAAACGAAAGTAGCCGTTTATAATAATAATAACCACACTATACATTGTTTTTTTTTCAGTCTCATCGGTATCGTAGCCAAGCTCGCAACAGTCACATAGGTAAAAAAACTAGGTTTTTGTCGATTTCAATCTAATTTTCTGTGCCTATGAAACAATCGTTTTTAGGAAAAATAAAAAATATATTTAGAAAAAGATTCTTTAAAGAATCAAAATCAGACTGAAGCTTTTTGTCTGGGAAGCAAATTGGATAATTTTGTCTGGGAAGCAAATTTGATAATTTTATCAGGAAAAAAAAATTACACATAAATAATTTCCATTAAAAAATGTTCTACGTATTTTGGGTTTTTCTCCAAAACTGTTGCTCAAACACAAAAGAAGGCCATAGAATGAAAATATGACATTTTTATCCTACTTTTGTGTAGCACTTTCTTTAATATGCATGGAAGCTTAGATGAAAATATACGAAAAACTATTTTTTTTATGTTTAGGACTGTTATGCTTAGTTATATTAACGTCAACAATTTTTTTAAAGCACTGTAGTGATTTTTGCTTCTTAAATGGCATCTTCTGTATTTGGTTTCATCACGATTTAAAAAAAAGTGCTCTTTTCGATCCGTTCTATTGTTCATGCTGTCGACATTTGAAAAATTGCACTAAAAAAAAATTTAGAAAAAAACAAAGAAAAAGAAAAATGCCTTGAGTTTTTCTCGTTTATTAAACAAGGTGTTGATTGTTCATAACACATTTTTATAATGGTTTTAACGATCTTGCAAACTCTAACTATTCGGCATGAAATGTTTTTCTCTACAATCAATATTTCTCGAGAAAAATTAATTTTATTTTTGAAAAATGTTTGATTTTCGGTGTTTCTTATCCATAATTTGTCGCAATAAATGTTTATTTTTATGTCAAAATTTTCTTCAAATATTATGGTCAGCTTGAGGGTGGTTGCTGTCACAGTTAAAAAATATATTTTAGGTTAATGGTTAGGTAAAAACAGTGCTTTATCTGAAACAGAAATGATTGGTGATCCTGAATAGGGGCGATTGCGTAAATCGATTGTAAGTTCATTGCGACGAGATTCGTTACAAGTCTTTCGTTTTAGTATGGAACTTCGTTTTTAAATATTTTGTAACACTTTCGTCTACCATTTTGTTTTTTGAAACTTTGACGCCAGATTTTTTTTATTAGCGCCCTCCAAAACCCCTAGATACTACGTTTCAAGTAAATCCAATAATTCTTCGTAATACATGCACGGAAACCAGTCACTTTCTCTACATGTTTACCTTGGAGAAAGGAAGGCTTTTTTAGATTGTGACAAAATAAGCATGGCAAAGACTTCGTCACGTTTATGGCATCTCTTTCTACTCTCTCAATTCGAGTGTGACGAGAATATGACTCAAGCAGTTTAACTGACGCATTCAGACGAGATAATTGGAAACAACAAACGTCAGAATGATTAACGGTAACCTTATTCATCTCTGTCACTACTCTTTCTAGTCAATAAAAATGGAAAATTAGAAAAATGCTCTTTGAAATGATTTTCTCTTATTTTCAGCCCCACCCCCCCGGTCCTAGAAGGACTTCGCCCCTGCACCCCAAATCGAATTTCAATCACAGTTATGCAACATTAATTTTTTATGGGATTCAGTCGAGTTTCCATGCATTTTTCATGAAAGAAATTATGTTCGCCATATTGGATCCGACATATTGCATCCACCATATATATATATATATATATATACTACACTGGGAGTTCGATTTACCGGAAACTGATATACCAGATGAGATGTTCCAAGGAGGCGAGAGGGAGGCGCTTGCAAGGTCAGTAGACTTGCCCAGTTTACCTTTCGGCACTATAAGAAGGAGAATTCCCGGACGGTAATTACACGAAGGACTTAACATAGCTTCTATTCTTCAAATTAAATTGAAGGAGAAGAACGGTTCGGAGGGCTCCGATTCACCGTGAAGGCCATTGAGGGTACCCCCGGACCCCCCAGTAAATCGGAGTCCCAGTCTATTCTCTAAAATGTAACCATCTGCAATAAGGTCAGTCTTTACCATAAAGGCATACACTGATTTGCATTTAATGTCTCCAATTCTCATGTTGGTTAAGCATTTTCTCAATTGGCAGTATCCAACAAGCATCCCTACTACGACATGAATCTGTCTTCTTTCATGTTCAAGAGTTCATTAGTCCTCTTAGTACATGTACCAAATATGAAATTCTTAGAATGTACCATTTTTTTGATTCCCTTCGAATATCTCGCATACTCCTCCGAGAGCCATTTAATATTTACCAATGGCCCCTTTCGTCGATGCCCAATTGTAGTCCTATTAGATAGTACTCCTTCCACAAAAAATTAATTAATTTTGATAATTATTTATCAAAGTGGATGGGGTACAATTTTTGGGGTTTTAAGCAAAGCCTTACTTTCAAACATTTGTAACTTTTTTTCTATTGCTTTAAACAAAATTTCACTACAAACGTTTTTGATAGATTTTTTCACAAACTTTTTGGTGGTCGTAACGATTAAAAAAAAGTCTACATTTGACCCTAATTTTTGAAAATCAAAAATAAATTTGACTTTTTCAAATTTCGACACTTTTTTTTCATCAAAATAGTTTTAAAAGAAAGCTGAGTTTTTTTCCTATAAGACCCCCAATTTTTAGAGTGGCAAATTTATTTGTCTTTGAGTAATAAAACGATACGTAAACAAGATGCCGTGATAGAGCGAGTGGCGCGCGATCTCCCCCAGAGCGCTCACGTCGAGGATCTTTGTGCAACGCTTTAGTGCCAGTTTTTTAAGTTAGGTAATATTTTATGCTACTAAAATAACTGTTTTTTTGCTCAAAAGCGAGGGGTAAAGCAATTAATCTTAAACTCCGTGGTGTTGTCCACGTCTTGCGTTTGCAATTCTCTGCACTACCAGAAGGAGCTCAAATTTGCAGTTAATGTGGATACCAACTCATTAACTCAGCGGAAATATCATCCTTGAACTCTGGTGATATTGCAGAGCCTTCTGGTAGAGATAAGGTACATACTGAGGATCATGAAATTATATCTGACGAAGATGAAGATCAGCTATATCACAGCGAAAAAGATTCAAGGCACCAAACTGCAGTGTGAAAAAAAAAATCATAAAGCTGGTGTTGAAGTACTTGGTCAAATCATTGAAAAATGCAATGTCTCTAAAGATCTTCAAGAACAATTTCAACTTCTCGCGCTTTCGCCAAAATCTTGGGACGAATAAAACTGATGCAGGTGTTCATTACATCAGAGCGAAAAGCAAGAAATGTCAAAAAATTAGTTTCAGAGCATGGAATTCTTACGCTTCCGAATCCAAAAATAACACGAGAATTCGAGATCAATCTAAAATATCTATACCTTAAACCTATATACCTATCTACCCTTCTCCTATACCCATCCACACATCACTACTTTCCAACCGAGCAATTCACGCCTAATCTGAAAGGGAAACGGCTTAATGATATAATAATAATAACAATAAACAACGCTGGCCAAGAAACTTCATCTTAAAAATTCCCTGACCAATTTTTCATTCTCTCTTACCATTAATATTCCAAGACCAGCATTTTAATCTTGTAACACTTTCAACATAGAATATTTTATAAACGGAATAAAACAATTTCATGTTAGAAGTAAAAATTTCAACTTTATTTATACCAACCTAAAAATATTACTTTTCTACCATAAAATATGAATTTTCAATCCAAAAGGACGAATTTTCAACAAAACAGTCGAATTTTCTACAAACTGGATGGCTTTTTAACAAAATGGTTAAATTTTCAATAAAATAGTGGAATTTTTAACAAAATAGTTCAATTTTCAACCAAATTGTTGAATTCTCAACCTACAAAGAAGAATTTCAAGCAAATCTTCGAATTTTCAAACAAATAAGATTTAACTGTAACCAAAAACCGTTGCATTTTCAAACAAATAATTGAATTTTTAGAAGACAGTTTCAAACCAAAAAAATTAAACTTCAACCAAATAGTCAAATTTTCAAACAAAAAATATTAAACTTCAACCAAAAACCGATTTATTTTCAACCAAATAGTTGAATTTTCAAGCTGAAACTCTAGCTAAATGGTTAATTTTTATTTAAGAAAGGTGAATTTTCAATAACAAAATTAATTTTTAACCAAACAGTTATATTTAGAATCAAATAGTTGAACTTTAAAGCAAAAGAGACGAATTTTCAAAAAAATAGTTGAACTTTTAACCAATTAGTTGAAATTTCAACATACAAAGATGAATATTCAAACAAATGGTTGAATATTTAATAAAAAAAAATCAAACTTGAACCAAAAGCTGTTGCATTTTCAAATAAATTGTTGAATTGTCAACAAAATAATTAAATTTTCAACCTCAAAATATGAATTTTCAACGAAAAAGTTTATTTTCAACCAAACAGTTGTATTTTTAGCCAAAAAAAGTGAGAATTTCAAACCAAAAAGATTAGTTTTAGACCAAAAAAGAAGAATTTTTAACTAAAAAAAGATCAATTTTCAACCAAAATTGGAAAGACTAGATTTTCACATTAAAAAATAAATGTTAAACTAACCAAAACAAGTTTCCAACAAAAAGAATTGAATTTTCAACCAAAGAGGTGAACCTTCAACAAGTTTTTTTAAAACTAGGTCAACTTTTAACCGAGTGACTGAATTATCAATTGAAAATATCAATTTTCAACAAAACACAGTTAAACTTTCAACCAAAGAGATGAGATTTCAACTTAAATAAAATTATGCATCTTCAACTGAAATAGTTACATTTTATTTTAAAAATATTTCAAAAATTAATTTTCAACCCAAAAATAAGATTTTGCAACAAAACAGTTGAATTTTTATCTAAAACGGATGAATTGTTACTAAAAACGTTGAATTTGCAAACAAATAACCCAAATTTCAACTAAAAATGTAATAATAGTATGCAAAGTATGCAATAGTATGCAAAGAACAGAATCTTAATATTGCAACATTGTTAACATAGAATCTTTTATAAACGGAATAAAACAATTTCAAATGAAAAATAAAATTTTTTAAATTTATTATCTTTGACAGTTATGTCAAGTGCCTCTTATAGAGGACTGACTTATAGAGGACCCTGACTAATGCAAGATTGTTTCCCAAATCCCTGCTTTCTCCCTGACCAATCAAATTCCTTCATTTTCCCCTGATTTCCAGCTTTTCCCTAACCAACGGCCATCCTGTTTGGTTGGCATTTGTGCGAAAAAGATTTCAGATGCCTTAAAAAATGTTGTTGTCTCAACAAAAGTTTTGTACAGCCAAAAGTGTAGTGTTGGGACAATCGAAGTTTCGCGACCACAAGCAAAAATGTGGTTATAAAAATACCAACAAACAGGTTTACTTGGCATGGTTGTCGCGATTGGTGATTAATCAGGGTTTGTCTTATAATTAATTTATGAGTCCAATATCAGCAATATATCGTGACCATGGCCAATGAAGTTGCACAACTCGATGCGATGTTTGCACAACTTGTGATGCCGGTTGTGAGCGCGTGCAACGCGCTCTGAATGGAAATACCGCGTGCATAACGAATCGATTTCATTGAAGAAAGATTTTCTGTAATAAATATAACAGATTTATTACGTTTTGGTTATACATCATGGTGATAACCAGGCGATTATTACACCCTTCTCCGGTTTGGGCTTTAATGATATCCTGCTGTTTGGACCTGCTCTGTCTCTTCAGCACTTTTTTATTTTTTTTACTTTTTTGCTTTGTTTTCCCTTTTCCTTTTTCAGCCCGTGCCTCGTTGCGTGATATGGATGCACGCACTTCATAATGCTAATTCGCATTGCTGCAGCAAATTGCACGTTACATCGTTGCAATTCAGCGTGGCATTAACCTTCTTCAAAAATTAGAGTCCTTGATTTTTTATGTTTTATGAGGTCAGGATTAAGCTGATCTCTTTTGATTTTATGGTATTTTATTGTTAGGGTAATAGAAATTCTAAACTGAAACGTTTTCATTTTTGAAGGGGTCAGAATTGAGAAGGGTTTTAGTTCTAAATTTCGAACTTTGAATGAATTTGAAGTAAAAATTTGGAAATATCATATTTCAAAAGTGGAATATTATATAATTAGGAACTTTGAAGCTTGTCTTTAAAAAAGCCTCTTACTACATAAAATAGAACTGTCCTAAATCTCTAATAATCGTAAACACATTTAAGTTTTAAAGAAACTTTAAAAATATTTTTCAATGCTATAAATTTGGATGTAAAATTGTATTGAATGAAATTATTTGAAAATTGACAAGAATGTCTGGAATATATTCTTATTTGTTTAAAGGCGGATAAAATGAAAACATTTATAGAAAATACATTAAATTTTCTAGTTCGGTAAATTTTATGCTCAACGAACTTTCTTTTCCGGCATGACTTTTGTAATCTATACCAAAATAGTGCAATATTTTATCATTATATTAAGAAGATTAACTTGCAAATACACATGTCTGGACACTTTTTTTGCCATCAAAATCATACTCTCCCGTTTTCCGGAGTAGAAAATTAAAATCTGACCACATTTGCCGAATTAGAAAAGATTTGATAATTATACAAGATTTTATAATTGGATCACAAAAGAAACTGGGGTTTCCATTAGAACCCATTTTTGATTCCAAAGGAGCTGCAACAAAAAGGAACCTCTCTTGCTGAAAAGGAACCCAAAATGATAAATGGTTTCTAAATTGACCGAAAGCATGGATTGAAACGGTTTCAATGGAGCCTTTTTTTCACTTCAGCCTTGAATCACTACGAAGATTTTACAAGTTTATGGTGTACATTTAGCTTTGTAATTCGCATTAAATAATATTGCACTGGGAAAAATTTAATGAAGAAACTAAAATTATAGATATTAGTCATTCTTGAAAGGAAGATAGTGCACATGAAATATGACAGTTTTTAAGGTTATGTTGAAAATCCGACATTTTCATCTGCGCATGTACCAAAAAGCGCGGTGCTGTTTAAAATTATATAATATACACTTTCAATAATACGTTAATATTACATTTTTTAAAGAAGTTAGGTATTTTTATTATACAATTTAATTTGTTTTAAAAAATAATAAAAAATGTTTGTTAATATTTATCTGTATGATTATTCATAGTTTGTATTGATTTCAAATAGGCTCGTGCTTTTCGGCACATGCGCAGTGGAAAATATCAACAGCCATCTATCGGATATCAACGAACTAAAAAGGAAGCCTCAAAAAGAGTTCCATTGGAGTCTTGTTCTAAATAATACCCACTTTTACTTGAGCCGCAACTTTAATGAGCCCTAATTTTTTTCTGTGTTTGTGCCAAAACAACTTTTTCTCTGAGTGAATCTACGAAGAGCGTCTCTCTCGGACAGAAAACCCTTTCGATTGATTATTTCAGGACTAATCTTGGAAATACATAATTGAAGAGAAACCTTGTTTAGGTTTATTCGCGACGCTACAAATTCTCGTACACGGAGAAACTTTTGATTGTCAAATTTGATATTATAATATTTATTTTTACAAAAAGACAGTAGCAAGCCAGGATATAGCATCATTATTGAAGAAATTACATGGTAAGAAGGCTTACACTGAGAAGTATTTGAACATTTCCTGTTCAATGGTGACGTGACAATTATTGGTCCTTTTCGATAAATATACCGTTTTTTTCCTCGCATTTCGAATCCGCATTGCAGTAGAAGTTATCTCTTAAACTGAATCCCTTTCTGTATCCAGTGGCGACAATATTTTTCTTCAATATTTTCCTTCATTCATTAATTGGCACAAATAAATACGGATTTTCAATAAGATTTTTATAATTTCAGCGTCATTCGGGTTCGCATGAAATGTTCCTGCCAAGTCCAGTGCTCGTCCGGTTGTTGTACATATAGTAAAAGGCTTGCATAAGGGGACCTTTTTCTTGACTGAGTAAGAGTTTCGCTGGTACTCATTATTACTCATTTTCTGATGGCAAGAATAATACGCTATACACACAATCTCTGTCACTGTATTCCTCTATCATGGGATTCAGATTGTTTTGTGTTAACAATTTACTGAGAATTTATGCATGCCTTATGATTTGAGAAAAGTAGCTCGCATTGGAAGATTTCGCAATTGGGTGACTGTGTGCTTGCAGCAAGTTTACTAAGAGTATACATAAGCGTAAAAAAATACTAGTCTGCAGATGAAGCAAAGGCTTTTTCTCTTTGCTTTGGAAAAAGTATCACCCTCAAAGTTGTTCTATGTTGGTCCTGTCGCAGTATTCCTTACAAAATCAGAAAACTGAATGATGGTAATAGATTTCCTGATAATGAAAGAACAGTTTCTGAGAGCAATGCTTCTTCGCAATCAAGGGACAAAGATACATAATTCAAAGTAAGCATTACAAATTCTTAAGTAGGCGAAGACTGCGAGAGATAATATATTTACCTCGCTCTCGGTCTTTGTATTTCCCCCACATAAGTGCATAGACTTTTTAAAATTAAAGGTCAGACCATCGACCACTGTAATTTAGTGATTGTGAATTATCTTTTGTTGAAGCTCCTTCGGGTTTAACGAACACATTCTCATCACGTTTCTCGTGCTTCGCACTCGATTTTGTCCAAATTGTGAACTTGTCTACATTATGTTCAACACTATTATATCAATAGTATATTGGATAGCTATGGGCGAAAGGTGGCGATTTCTGTCAGGCATCGCCGCCATTCGCAACGAGCTATGTACGATATTTTTTATAAAAAGCGCATCGACGATTCGGGTTTCGCGGTCTTTTGAGTGATTCGCAATTGCCGGTTGCAACTTTCTAGTCTAGAGGTGAAAACACAACTTTTGACCCGCTCAAGAGTCAACGAAAGTCGAATTTTCGATGCGCGTGTTATGAAAATATATATTACATCAGGGAGATTTTGCATAGCGTTCCGTAGCATACGGGTAAACGCTGAAGTCACGTGATGACGTTTCTGCTCATGCTCTGCGAGATGAGGGTTACCATTTTCCGCTATCCGACATTCGTGACCGTATCATTTAGCGTTTACCGTATCCTACGAAACGCTATGCAAAATCTCCCTATTTATTGTTGTACTTGAGCCTGGGATATCTTATTCAGATATTGAAAAATAAAGTAAAAATTTGATTTATCATGATTATTTTAATATTTGTTTCTTATTTTGCATTAAATTTTATCATCAGCTACCCTGAAAAATGTATCATTCCAATCAATTTATATTATTACAATTCATAATATGCATTGGTATTGAAACATACGTATTTTTATTGTCTCGTTTTTATAATTGAAAAAATTGCGCACTCTACACAAAAAAATTCTTATTAAACATTTGATTGCAACTTGTGTCGTTTTTCCATAAATTTAATTGATTATTTTCAATGTTATTTTTATGATTTTAACCAAAAAGGTGCACCCTAGCGTACAGTGATTCTTAGAAAATTTATAGATACAATTTAGGTGAAAAATTTTGTCAAATAAAAAGTTATTGCAACTTGCGTCATTTTTCCAAAAAAGTTATTTATTTTTATTACTAATTTATTCTTATAAAAAAAGTCTATAACAAATTTGTAGATCATTTTTGGTTGAACAACTTACATCTATTCATTTTTTTGTTCCGTCTCTTGTGTCGGTTTTCAAAAAATTTAATTTTTTCATTTTTAATCTTACTTTTTACGTTTAAAAGAAAACCTACTCGTCCTATCTAAAAATGATTAATAACAAATTTGTAGATCCTTTTTGGGTGAATAACTTTCGTCTATTAATTTTTTTTCGTGCCTTGCGTTATTTTTCAACAACAAAAAAAAATGATTTTTTGTTTTTAATGTTATTTGTCACGATTAAAACAAAAATTACGCATCCTATAAAAAAATGATAAGTGATAAATTTGTAGTCCAAAAATGTATTAGATTTTAATTAAATTTTAAAATTTCATCCAATTTTTTTTTTTTTTTTTAAGAAACAATCAATTCTCAGAAATATTGCAGATAAGAATATAAATGGTGTTAATAATTCCTCAATAATTAACTTCAAATTTAATTCTCATTTTTAATTAATATGAGCATAACATATAAATATTCCCTATAAGTTTCCTATTAAAATTTCCCTGATGAGGACGCCTAAAAAGCCTCGAAACATGTTGGACCCTGGTAGTATTAAAAAGACGGATAAATAATAAAGAAATGAAAGAGAGGTGGTTTTGGATGTCTTTTTCTTTTCTCCCTCTCTTTTCAATTGTCATATATCTGTCTTTAATAAGCCGTTTTACAATGATGTTTGTAAACATATTTCGCTTATCTTAACTCTTTGTGTGCATTTATTTTGCATAAATTGAATTTCTTGAGTATTTGTTTAAGAAAAAAAAAACAGTTTTTTGAAGAACGTTATTCTTTTCAAGCATTTTTGTGCAATTTTGTTGCGCAATTTAGGTTTTTAAAAGTTTATGTTGTTTTAATAATTTACTTTCAAATTAATTTTGTTATTTTTAATGTTGTTTTTTACGAATAAAAAGAAAACCACGCGCCCTATAAAAAAGTGATTTATCACGAATTTGTAGATCTTTTTCGGGTGCATAGATTTGGTTGATTCGTCTTTTGTCGTATCTTCCATAGTTTAAGCGCAAAATTGAATGTATGATTTTCAATTTTTTTTTGTGCGATCATAATTTGAATTTTCGATTTTTCAGAAAAATTCAAGATGTTGTTATGATAACCTTGTAGTGTGTTCAAAAAGCAGTTCATAGAAATTTCTAATCTTGAACAAAAATGGTCTTAAATTTTTTCAAATGCTGTAAGTTTTTGAATTTTCATCCAAAATGGCTGGCTAACGAACTTGACCTTTGGTTTAGGACACCAAAAGAGTATACCAACGGCTTATCCAATCTGTCAATTCTTTCGAAAGTTATCGTGCTAACAGACTAAAAATCTACTGTTTTTCGGGTTCAGAAGGCCTCAAAGTTGTTTGTGTACGAATTATGCAACGCCTCGGAAAAAAATTATTAACTTTTTTTCAAATAAACAATTTCAAATTTTGCTAACGTCATCGGTCGCAGAGCATGACTATGCAATATGCATCCTTTTTATGTATTTTACTTGAAAATATTAAAAAGTTCCTATTTCGTTGCGAGTTGCAGTGAAAAAAGGCGAAATATTTAAATCAGAGAAAAGAACAGTTTTTTGTAAATAATTTTAAAACTAAAAAAGCTGCAAATTTTTTACTGAAAGAAAAAGATGCGGCATTCAATTTAAAATGTGCATGTGTATTTTAAAAATTAAAATTCGAAACTTTATTCTCAAGTGCTCAGGGCCTCCCCTCTCCAGCAAAATAATTCTATATCTGCTTTTTGCATCCGGAGCCTCAATTCATTGCTAATTTTTGTCCGTAGTTGTCTTAATACCCTATATAACATATATTTAAGTCATTAAAATCGGTTGAGCCAATTTTGAGAAATTTTAATTTTTTTATTTTTCCAAATTTGTTTATAACTTTTGTAAACAAAATTTTTTGAAGTTGGCGCTTGGGGCAAATTATTCCTAAATTGTGGGAACTTACCCCTAAAATTTGAACCAAAAACAAGCGAGGGCACTTCACCCATGTATACCCGACTACGGCCGTTGTTTAGCATGATTTTATATTTTTTTAATTGATCACATTTGAATAAATCGAGAATTTTGTGATGAAGTGGTGTATTGTTATGCGCAATACTACAGGATTTCGCATTTTTATACTTTTGAAGCGCCTTCTATTGCGTTAACCGAAAATGTTGTTTTTAATTTATTTCGGGTTACGTTTGCAGGTCTGATCGGCTTTAAAAGGGATTCGAATCTAAATATTTTCGCTGCCTTATCGGGAATTCAAAAAAATACAGAAATGGCATTCCCTAGGTATTGGAATTTTTAACACCTTTGAATGCAAGCCTTCTTACTGGGTACAATTGTGAATATTAAATTGTAAAATTAATAATATAATTAGAATAAAATAGTCAATGATTAAATAATTGTATTGACAACAAAAGAACGTTTCTATAATTCCTAGAAAAGACTGGGAAGTTTACAAAAGACAATAGGAAAGTCATTCTTTCTATGCGCATTCTATGCACTCAGAAAAAGATTTGGTTGAATGAACAAAATTTTGGTAGAATCAACCCTAGAACATGGTTATTATATGGACAACAAAATATTTGGTTGACTCAAGAACATTTTTTGATTAGTATAATTTGGCTAATTATACCATATTTTTTGGTTGATACAAGCAAATATTTAGGTTGGTCCAAGTAAAACTTTTGGTTAATCCAAGCAAATATTTTGCTCGATACAAGACAATATTTTATTTTATTCAAATACGTGTTTTTGCTGGTCTAAGGAAAGAGTTAGTTTGATTTAACTAAAACTTGTAGTTCATCTAACCATAACTGGCCCAGCAGAATGTGCATTGTGAATGGATTACCATGGAATTGTGTCATCTTGTGTGAATTACTTAGTAGTTTATTAAACTACTAAATATCACAAGACTTGAAAATTGCACGGCAAGCCATTTTCAATGTAAATTGTGATGGATCATTTGTTTATTTGAGTCAAAAAATCGTTCTGTTTTTTTACATTCTCATCTCAATGAGAAGGTATTGGTTTTATGTGAAAAATGACTTTCGCGGATTCAATCAAATAAAAGGTGAAGTTTTAATAGGTTTTTGGAGGTAGTGTGCAAGACAATTTTGGTATGTTGTATTCTTTCTTTCAAGAGGAGCAAACTTGTTTTATGTAGAATTGATTTGGATTTAGATGTTTCCAAATGATTTTTTAACTGTAAGAATTTTGGGACGATGTTATTGTCCCCACATCGTTTTAAGAAAGCTAAAGATGTTAGTAGCTTACCTTGAGAAGTCCTGAGCTTACTAAAAGTGTTAGACAGTGTTCAATTGATGACATGATATTGTTATATATCTTATTGTCATCTGAATGTGTGTATTTTCATTTTTTTTTCAATTCTCAGTTTTACCTAGAAGCTGCAAATTTTTGAAATGATTGAAATAGATGGTTTTATTTTTCATGCAAATTTCTGGTTCTTTATTTTAATAACAAATTTAATTTTTTATCGCAATCCACAGAGAAGCCTACTCAAATTTTAGGTCAGTGCCACTTCAAGATTGTCAAATTACACATGCATTTTTTTGAACCTGCATAATTTTTTTAATCAAACTTTTTCGTCTTAATTTAATAATACCGTAACTTGAGTGTGCACTTGCGTTAAATCTTTAAATAAATACTCCGACTTTGCTGAATTCTTTTTCGCTCTCCTGAAAAATTCCCATTTTTTTAATTTTTGACCGTCCATAAACTACGCTACCAATTTTAGGGTTTGGTTAAAAATTCTACTATTAGGTTTAAAATGTAATTATTTTGTTGAAAATGCAACTTTTTTCGTAAAGAGTCATTTTTTTCAAAAATTCAAGTACTTGGTTAAAAGTTTAAGCACTTTGTTAAGAATTTATTTTTGGTTAAAAATTAATTAGTTCAAACTGAAATGTATCTATTTCATTTTAGGTTTGCTTAAAAATTCGTATCTTCTTATTGACTTCAACAGTTGTTGATTTCAAAATAAAATCTTTTTGGATAAAATATTAACTATCACAAGATTTGTTTCAAATTAATATTTTTCAATTTAAAAATAAACTATATAGTCAATGAAATACTTCGTAAGAAAATAATTCCTTAATTGACGATTTATAATTTTATTTAAAAGTTCAACTATGTGACTTTAAATTACTTTTTTGTATAGATTTTGTATTTCCGGATTGGAAATGTAATTGCTTTGTAAGAAAATCATAAGGTTGGTGTGAAAATTTAACTATTTGGTTAAAAATTAACTTTTTTGTGAACGTATCTTTTTCGTTGAAAATTCAACTACTTGGTTGAGAATTCAACTACTTTGTTAAAAATTTATTTTAATTTCGTTTCAATTCAATTTGTTAAAAATTCATTTTTCTTATTAAACATTAATTTTGTAGGCGGAACATTTAACGATTCCATTTTTGGTTGAAAATTCGTGTATTTTGTTGAAGTTTTTTTTCCCCACAATTTTTTGAAAATCATAAGAAAGTAAAAAAGAATTACCTTCAGATCATCCACATTATTTTTTGAAAAATTTGAAAATCTTACAAAATATTGTTCTAAAATTATTTTAAAAAATGGTTAGTTTTTCTAGAAATTTGGATACCATTTTTTTATTCATTCAAAACCTTTCAAAATTCTTAAAAAGCTTATAAATTTTTTGTTTGACATCTCCAAAAATCTACATTGTGTTTTAAATGTTTTAAAATATTTTCACGTTTTGAATTATTTTAGAATATTTTCAAATCTTCTAAATATATTTTAAACTTATTCGAT